>JAWQUT010000318.1:693959-704835 GCA_033807755.1 Ellobium chinense
GGGGGGAGTGCTTTCATTCGTCCATTTGTCTGTTTATGGTAGCTGTGTGTCTCGATTTTGGAACATCTTTACAATGAATATAAACTCGTGAAAAAAATTTCATTTGATCAAGATTTGATATATAGAATACAATTTCATGTGTCAGAATAGGCAATGTGTCTTGCAGTCACTCACAGTGAGGATGTCGCTGGACTACGTCCTGAGATATTTTAAGTGAAACGGGGCATTCGGTAGGCCTATAAGTTTTTTTGTTGTTGTTGTTTGTTTGTTGCGGACATCGAGCGGAATATCATGCACAAAATCATTGAATTAATGGACAAGTGGTCAGAAATTGTAGATAAATCTCTCTCGCTCTCTCTCTCTCTCTTTCTCTCTCTTTCTCTCTTTCTCTCTTTCTTTCTCTCTCTCTCTCTCTCTATGTGTGTGTGTGTGTGTGTGTGTGTGTGTGTGTGTGTGTGTGTGCGTGCGTGCGTGCGTGCGTGCGTGCATGTAAGAGATATATTAGATTAATTATATTATATTGTATTGTATAAAATTGTTTTTCAATCTCGATTTACGCAGAATATTTTTTTTTCATATTTTGCTTGGGATGACTTCAATCAGCCAAAATCTCGGGCCAGAAAAAAAACAAAATACGTAAAGTATTTATCACGTCATGCCAGTAACTTGATTTAGTCCAAAATCGACTAAAGTCTCAATCTGACTGGTTATGTTGCACGTTCTGCTGTGTAGGCCTACTCTGCTCTTTGCTTTCGATGTTGGCGACAATTGAAGCCAAATACGGGCATAAAGGCAAACAGCTCAATTGAGCTCAGGAAATTCCATCATTACATTGGTGTCACGTGGATATGGAATTAATTTTTGCGCAAAGAAAGGGGTTTCACCAGGGGGATTTTGAGTTTTGGTTTCTGGTGATTGTTACGTTAGATTCATGGTGGTCAAGAAAACAAGTGGGTGTGAAGTCAGTTTCTGCTCAAGAAATAAACAAGTGGGGTTTCAACTGAGGAATTTAGGGTGGTTTTAAACGAATTTTACATGGGGTTCGTGATGATTAATGGCTTTACGTGACCTCTCATCGTGTGTTGTGGGGGAGGGAGGGANAAGGGGTGCCAAAGTCCACTATTGACCGTTTACTTCTGGGGTAGCATACCAAGGCTAGCACCAAGACTGCCTTGTTCATTATTTTTTTTTTCTGAGTTTAATATGTAATTCCTCTCACCCTGTAGCTGGCTGTTAGAATAAGGAGCCAAGCTCATTTGCGGCAGTGCGTGTTCGTTCGCTTTTGTCGGTTTTTTTTTTTTTTCTTGAGGAGGGTGTGGGGGCTTCCCTCTCTCGTCCGCTCTCTGTCGTCGAGATCACTGTACTACCAGGATCCATACAAAGCTAGAGTGCGCTCAGAATGTATGGCATTTCTGGAAGCGCCTATGATACAAGCTCGGGGCTTGGCTTTGTGTGTACGTGTGCATGTGGGCAGGGGATGAGGAGGTGGGTTATACTATGTATGACAGGGAGGTGATTTTTCATCTCTACATGTATTTACAAACCAGATCCTGGCCATCTTACATACAGTTTCCTGTTGGTGTTATTGGTTGTAGGAACATATCAAGACGACATTTTTGGCATAGAGCAAATCTTGACAGATCTTATTACAGATATATCGTATTTTCCCTTTTGGGGGGGGGGGGGGGGGGGGGGGAGGTGGCTGGTTTAGGACTGTATTTGTAGTCCCCTGGAGCGCGTGCCATGCTGGGGTACTTTCAAGCACCCAAAAATAGTTTAAGTGTAGGAGGAGAAAGGAGGAGTGGGATCCACGTAACCCTTATAGGGAGGTCTCAGTAACCTTTAATGGGTCTCGATATAACATCTTCCCACAGAAAGGCTTATGTTCGTCAAAATTGCGTTAAGAAAATTGAGTGGTTCTGTTTGAATATACAGCAGCTCTTTACTTCAACAAAAAATATTGCCTAATATCTAGTGCCATACTAAGGGCATTTACAGCATAGCCAAAAAAATTGGGGTTTTTTTTTTGAAGATGAATAATAACAAATAGATCATCAAAATATTTTAAACAAAGTAATTGTGGGGAAAAAACCATCATACGCTTTTTGTCACATGACGTTAGCTGTTCTGTGATGAGTTATGCGAGCTGACAAAGATTGAAGGAATTAGTGAAGTGTGTACAAATGAAAACTTTGGTACAGCTCGGGGATTTCTGTAGTTATTAATATACTGTGAAACAATTTCTTAGATCGGAGGCCTGTGGGTTGCTATTTTCAAGACACATACTCATGAAGCCTAATTTACATCTGGGTCAAAACGTTGGTCATTAAAAATTTAATGCTTGCTGTGAAAGGCAATGTGCCCTGAAAATATGATTCTGCCAGCTGTCCCGAGGAATTTTAGTCCCATTTCAGACAAGTTTTATATATCCTGATTTTAAATTAAAGGACGTTTAATTCGGAGTTCAGACAGACCTCTCAGAACCCTTGAAAGCCCCCAGTTTTCTTCAGGCCTGATAAAATGCTCAAAATCTGGAATATGACCTCTTAGAGAGTTCTTTAAGCCCTTTCGCTGACCATTTACATCCCGTTTCATTATTGAGAACAGGCAATAATTATAAGTTGTGATCTTTTCCGCGTTCATGAATCAATAAAAAAGAAATATCATGGAAACTTAACTCATGTTGTTGTTGTTGTTGTTTTTGTTGTTGTTGTTGCTGCTGCTGCTGCTGCTGCTGCTGCTGCTGCTGCTGCTGCTGCTGCTGCTGCTGCTGCTGCTGATGATGATGATGATGATGATGATGATGTTTTGAATCCTTATATTTCCTCGATAGTATGGGAAATGTAAATGTCGTTAACGCCTTTTTTCTCCTAACAAGTGTTTCGGCCATTCACTTCCTGACACTCTAAAGGGGCTTGGCCACTCTTGGGTCATGACTCCCAAGTGTTCTTCTGTTGATTTTTTTTAAAAAAATGTTTTTAACTGTTTTTTCCCCACTGTTTGCGTTTTGCTGTCCCCCTCTGACTGATCCAAGCTGGAAGGGTCCCACTTCGCCTTTTCATATCCTTGCCAACAGTGATCTTGCTCATATAAACAGCTGCAGACCAAATCAATTAAAATGGCCACATCGTACGCGTCGAATATATTTTATATACTGGATTTTGTCTGTCTAAGACCTTTAGGTTGCAGGAGCCAAACTGTAAAAGTCTCTTTGAGCTACATGTATTTCATATTTTTTTTCCCCGGAACCACAAGAATATCCCGAGATGGCCAAATCCATAGGTCTTATTCTAAAAATTATATATATTGTTTTCCACTGTTCTCTAGGTATGTGTCGTTTACCATGGGGGTCCTTTATTCAGATTCTTGCCACGTTTAACTTAGATGAAAAGAGGTTAAACATTTGACATTATTTTGCAGACGACATGCTCCACAAATGAAATCCATATAGACCACTGGAAACGCCGACTGCATCAGTTTGTTGTTGTCGTTGTTGCTATTGTTGTTGCTGTTGTTGTTGTTGTTGTAGTTGTTGTTGTTGTTGTTGTTGTTGTTGACATTCAGGACTGTTTTTCATCACGTTTACGGTGTGGTTTCAGGCTGTGCTGAAGTTTTTACACAATCTGTGCAGGGAGTAGATCTTATATTCTACCAGCTGATAACTTGCGCAACAACATTGGGATCGCCTACCATCCTAAGAATTACATTTAATCTGCACGTTGAACGTTACGAATAGTGCATGCAGCACCGATGCGCTGATGTAATTCATACGATGGTGGGAAATACCATCGTAAATGAGCAAGTTCTCAATTACTGACTTTTTCTGGCTCCTCTACCATTTAGACTCCTACACCTTTAAGCGACGGCTGCAAGGCAGGTGAAATGAACGAGAGAAGAAGATTAACTATTGCCTAAACCTCGAATCGAAAACACATTCATTTTTTAACCTGTAACCATGTATGGCACACTTTCGCGGAAAGACTATCGTCCGAAGTCAGATTTATTTTGTGTGTGTGTGTGTGTGTGTGTGTGTGTGTGTGTGTGTGTGTGTGTGTNTGTGTCTGTTTGTCTGTCTGTCTGTCTGTCTGTCTGTCTGTCTGTCTGTCTGTGTGCGTGCGTGTGTGTGTGTCTGTATGTGTGTGTGTTGTATGTGTGTGGGTGTGTGTGTGTGTGTGTGTGTGTGTGTGTGTGTGTGTGTGTGTGTGTGTGAGAGAGAGAGAGAGAAAGAGAGAGAGAGAGAAAAAAAAGAGAGTTAGAGAGGTTATTCAAATACTTGATCGGTGAATTGTCAGTCTACTTCCTCTTCTAGGAATCTAGGATTGCGCGTTTGCCCCTCGCCCCTCTTTCAAGGCCTGCATGCAATCCCCACCCAGGCTACACCTCCTCAAAATTTTTTTTTAGTACCAGACGTTAGAATGATACTCCCACTTCTAATTTCCATCCTCTTGCATCCAGATCTAAATTTAGGTCGTCTGAACGAAAGAGAATTAATTTTAGCATATCCACGTGATGATAGTGATATATCCATCCTTTCGAATCTAGAGTATAACGCAGTCATCAGCTGAATTATTTTGTGTTACGTCATCAGCAACATACATTTGCATCTGCTTAAATACCACCACTGACTTCATCTCGATCATTATCAGCATCATTATCTTCATCATCAGCACGACATTGTCACTAAAGCTAATACCATCACATTCGTTGTCAGCAGCAAAACCAACAACAAACAATAGATTCATTGCTGACTAGTGCATCAACGCCAGCACGACCACTTTACAGCCGAAATTGTCATCATCATCATTATCGTCATCATTATCATCATCATCATCATAGTTTTAGAAACTCTCAACTGTGCATTTGAAAATTTAATAAATGTTCCAAATTTTCGGATGGTAGTCCTTCAGGGAACAATAAAAAATATCATCATCATCAGCATCATCATTTGAAACACATTAAAAAAAAATTAAAATTCTGTCCAAGTCAGCGAAAAATTAAGAAATAAATATTTTTATACTTTAATATTTAAAATTTAAAAGCACTGAGATAATGAAATAAAATCATTACGAAATTTCGAATCAAAAATGTGATTCTTCATCATACAAAAATCATCATCATACATGAATTTTTGAATTTAAGAACTGCTAAAACAGCTGTAAAGAGTTAAGATAATTATCATAATAAGGATTATATAAAGCAATTGTTCAACCCTAAAAGGCCTTCTGCAGACATTTTCTAGGTCACAAAATGCACGGGTTGATCAACACATAAATGAGAATGAAGAATAAAAGAAGTAAAGAAAGTTTAAAAGATCAGAGGTAGATAGTGGGTAACCTTTACAACTTGTTTATAACAGATAAACGACGGTCGACAGCGCCGAGCGACGCTGAGACACGGTTTACATCAAAAACGTTGTTATAAAGAAACAATGTGGAGTAGTGCACGAAGTAAAAGACTGTCTAAAATTACACTTTCCATTTCCTTGCAGGCTAATCCCCCCCCTCTCTCTCTCTCTCTCTCTCTCCCTCTCTCTCCCTCTTTCTCCCCTTCTCTCTTTCTTTCTTTCTTTCTTTCTTTCTTTCTTTCTTTCTTTCTTTCTTTCTCTCTCTGTTTCTCTCTCTCTTTCTCCCCTCCCTCCTCCCTCTCTCTCTCTCTATCTCTCTCTCTCTTTCTTGATATCTCTCTCTTGCTCTCATCATAATCGTCATCATCCATCTTTTTAACCTGGAGGGTGTGTTGGAGTGTAGCATTTTTTAAGAGGTACAATATTACTGATAGCCTAGTTTAGTATAGAGCTTGACATTCACTGAAGGGTGGAATATAAGAAACCTGAAGACGTACAGAGACGTGGAATCAAAGCTACGATGACTTCAACTATATTTCGATATGAGTAATCATTAATCATAATTTCTTGCCCTTAAATGGTTGTAACTCTTGACACAGTATTATCTTTTTGTGTCTTTAATGACTCTAGCGCTGGAGCTTATAGATAAGGCTGCAGCTATAGATATCATGATAGCCTCTTTGAAATTCCCTAAACTTTGCTTAGTGATGCACAGTCCTCTTCCCTCCCCTTCCCCCTCCCCCTCCCTCCTCGGTCACGCGGCCCTCCATCCCCACATCCTCTCCCCCATCCCCTGCTGTTGATAGACTGACTTCATATCCTTCCTCCAGAATCAAAACGGAAACCAATGATTCATCCTAGATACTGTACTATAGTGTAGTCCCATTACCAGAAGATTTTTGGGTCATGTCAGTTGCGTAAATATCTGGTTATTTTAAGCTGTATGAATATTTTAAGAGGGTTGAACAAGGCTTTATTGAAATGGTTCAGACTTCGCAAGGAAATAAGTGGGTGATAGTTGACATAATAATATTACTAATGACGGGTTGGACCAGCGTGCATTTCAGGTCAAGGACAATTATATTATCTCACATTATCTGTCTCTCTGTCTCTCTCGTCTATCTGTCTATCTGTCCCTCCTCCCTTCTCTCTTTCCCTTTTCCCTCTCCCTTTCTCTATCTATCTATCTATCTATCTATCTATCTATCTATCTATCTATCTATCTATCTGATTGCTAATACATGATCAACTATATTAATTTTTTCCTTATGGAAGTATTGAAAATCATTAAACTGGTTACGTTTTTCAAGTTCATCGGTATTACCCCTGTTGAAGAGGAGTACATGTATTATTAAGTTGTTGATGTTCGTGGGTACTTTGTAGAATTTATTTAAAGTATAAAAATCTTTGCTGACTAAAAATCTCAGCGTTCAAATATCATATATGATATTCATTCCCGCTTGATTGTGCACTGCACTTTTCACAATTCTTTTCTTCCCGAGGAGTTCCCTCCCATCTCCCAGTTTCTATTTCTAACCTATGATGGGCTGATCTCTTGTGATGTTCTTTCTTTGTTTTCCCATGTAAGATATCCAAAAAGGGCTCAAATGTAAATGATTTTTGAAACATCTATAAAAATTACTTTTGTCAGGTTCCCATATACAATATTTTGGTTCCATACTTGCATGAATTGGTATGTCAGTCTGAAAGTTGTCTTGCATTAAAGAGTATCATTTCTTGATTAATCCAAACTTCCCTAAGCTTAGATTTCGAGCTGAGATAACCAGACAGACGTATGTATGTATGTATGTATGTATGTATGTATGTATGTATGTATGTATGTATGTATGTCCAGGATGGCGGATGGGTCGGCAGGGCTTTTGTTTCTCTGTGTCCTATTCGTTGTTATAGATCATACACCCGTCGTAGCTGCCATCGATACTGCTGCTGTGTTAGGTAAGAGACTCGGCCTGGTTACCAGGTTGAGGATGAGCTTCAAGGAAGTATGTATACATGTATGTATGTAAGTATGTATGTATGTATGTATGTATGTATGTATGTATGTATGTATGTATGTATGTATATATTTCTTCGATAATACTATAACACTACATCATACAGTAGCCTTGATAGCTTGTGCTTTTTACCAGCTGTCAGCATTAACCAAAAGGATATCTTTCTTTGATCTGTGTCAGACTGCAGTGGGAACAGCCCGACTTCTCCTCGAATAAAATAATATGGGGTACTTTTGTAAAGACGGAAGCATTTTCTAATGAACATCGGAGTACTTGCGCATCAACGATGGGACCTCTTACCATCGGAAACTTTGGAACCTCGCATTGGTTGATTGGCTGTATCCAGTTAGCAAGCGTGTCTCGTTCATCCGAATCTTTAGGTTTCCATGTAATTGTTTGAACTATAGGACTTCCGGACTATCGGGTAAAGCGATATACTAAATAGGTAGAGAAAAAAGTAATAAGAACCGTTTATTCACATGATTGACCCGGCAGTTTAGGTTATAGAGGCCTAATCCAGTTTGCCTCTTTGAGCCAATAAATTACACTCACAAGAAAATAGTTTGCAGTATTCAATGAGCTCATTAAAAATGATATTTAAAATACAGATCTTACAATTCGTTTTAGAAGTACGAGCCGATGCATCGAACGGCGTAAACAAGCTAAATAGTTTCCTTTAATGACCAAATTTTTGATTCTCCAGGAATTCTTTCCCAATCAGTAACAGAATGACATTTTTAAAAAATGTCAATAAGATTAATTTTAGATTTTCAATGTCTGGTTACAAGTGGATTTGACCATTAAGGGTTGCAGATATGGTCAACTGAAAACCACCTGCTCATGCTAAGGTGTTTACATGGACACAATGACCAGCCAAGAGGGGGTCACTTTTTTCCCTTCCTTCCCAATCACTCCCAGGTCACTTCCCTCTGACCATTCCCCACTAGTTCCCCTTCAAATAGGCTAACATGGCAAAATTTTAGGGTTGAACTGTAGGTTCATGGAAGCTTTCAAAATAGCACAGGGTATGTCATCAAGAGAACTGGCTATTTTGAGAGATATCAAACTCTTAATTGGGCCATAAGAATGATCTAAGACGTATATTTCAGCAACATTGGATCCATTTTGTAGGGGCATGAATGTGCTTGACAGCTGACAGTTGCGTATTTCTCCAGGGAATTAACAAAGGCTACCAACAACTCATCCAGTTCATCTTAGTGAGTGAGATTATTGAAAATTTTCTGTATCCTGCAAATATACCTCACTACAGGAATATCATTCTCTGTCATTAAAGAAGCAAGAAAGAGACACTTCAACAATACAGAATACATCACTACTGACTACTCAAAACATATGTAAGAAAAAATTAAATGTGAGGAAGGGTTAAGGTTTGTGACACCTATTAGAGGGGCAAATCACTGATTGTGTACAACCCAATTAATCCGCTAATATATAAAATCCCCCTTTTTTGGGGCCCTGCCAGCCAGTGTTAGGGTGTAGAAATATGTAAAATGACCTGTGATCTAAATAAAGCATCCAGTTTTAACCCTCTAGTGCCCAGCATAGAAATACTGGTAAGAAAATTCTAAAAATGCATATACACACTTCAAATGCCACTCACAATACATATAAAATATTGATTTTGAACAATTTCAGTATTTAATAGGTGGAAAAGTTTGGGTCAAATTTGGACCTCCGGGCACTGAAACATCCGTGCCATATTTAGACCACTGGGTTGTGTGGGTTGCCAAATATGGACCAGTGGGCACTCGAGGGTTAAAGTTTCAGGTACAGTTTGAGCCTTCTGGGTAAAAAATTAAAGTGTGTAGGCCTATGTATTCGCCCGCGGTCAAAACCAGCCAAATGAAAAATTGGGGACCAAATCAGAATTCGAGGTGATCTTTTTCGAAAAGACATTTGTGAAATAAATTTTGGGCGTTGACCCCCCCCCCCCCCCNCCCCACCCTTTTCATCCCGTTAGAAGACTGGTCCAAAGAAGTACTTTAACCTCCATGGAAGAAATTTCCCGAAATCGCAGTGGTATAATTATGTAGAATAACACAAAAAGGACCAAAAGAAGGAAAAACAATAGGTGTCAAAGACCTGTTGTGAGTTACCAAATATGTAGCAAATCTTATCTTGTATGATATTTTTTTTTTTAATTTAGTGGGGATGTAGTGAAAACGTTAAGTGTACCTGGCCTTAGAGAGTGTCACCTTGCGATTTCAGAGGGTTGATATCAAGAAATAATCCATGAGATGTCACCGGAAGTGACGTGGGTGTGAGTAGTTATTTAATTACACCACATCGAATGACACAAGCCTTGAGTCAGTGCAGTAAGGTCATGTCTGGCGATATTTTTATGAATATGATAGAAGAGCAGGGACATAGAGTAAGCCATTTCTCAAAGCACTCAGGGTTAATAGAAATCCTGTTTGATTGACAAGAATACAGTATGATGAGATTGCATTAAAAAAAAGACGTTTTTACAGTATGTTAGATTCGTTGTACCAGTATGTCAGATTCGTTATACCAGTTAAGGGTATTGAAGAATCATATTCTAACAGAGTTGAGAGAGAGAGACACACAGAGAGAGAGAGACACAGAGAGAGAGAGAGAGAGAGAGAGAGAGAGAGAGAGAGAAAATGTATTTCAAGCAAAATCGCAGTTCAAATTGCCTCAGACAGCCAAAACGTTTAGCCATTTGGCCATAGAGCCTGTGTTAATGATAGCTGACTTAAATCGCTATCATTCTCACTAACCTAAGGCAGAAGAGTATGGGGAAATCTTCAAGATTGGACTGTCATGACTCATGGGGGGGATGTCACAGTAAGACATTCGATCATTGGAATGAAACGTGCAAATAATTCTGTGCATTTGGAAATACCATGGGGGAAGGGCTCAGATATAAAATTCATGTAAACAGTCACGTTGTAACAGGGCGTACTTTGAGAAAAAAAAAATGTTTATTAATGAACGTTCACAGCGATTGAGGGGTTGCTATGTTCAAAATTGGAGACTGAAATAGAGAATACTAGTAGTAATAGACTTTATAAGAGGTTAAAAAACAATTTTGGCTATGAATATTATCTGTCTTCAATAGAAAGTCAATATCAAAAATAAGATTAGGCTCACACAGTTTAATGATAGAAAGAGGAAGGTGGTGAATACCTAAACATGACCTTAATAAAAGACTGTAATATTTGTAAGGTGATAAAAGATGAGTACCACTGCGTTGTAGAATTACAAGATTTGAGCACAATGGATCTTAACAAAACCTTAACAAGTAATAATAAAGAGCTACAAAAAACGCAGCAATAGGTTTTTATCACATTTCAAGAAAATACGGTTTAAGTGATACAAGTGTTAGTTAGTTCCCTTTGTGGCAGTGAGGTGGGGAGGGTGTTAGTTTTCTGTCTGTGTCTGATCCAATGGGATGTTGTGTCATTTGTAACTGTTAACATTAGATGGCGAACGTGAGAGAGAGAGAGAGAGAGAGAGAGAGAGAGAGAGAGTG
>JAWQUT010000318.1:714856-732357 GCA_033807755.1 Ellobium chinense
CCCGCCCACCCCTGTACCCTAAATCCATCCCTCTCTCAAGGGTATGTTATATATCCGAGCGAGGTAAAACAAAACTGGTGTTGTTTTCAGTTGATGCTCATCGGATGTGAGATAAAAACTGACATCTTAAGAACGACTGAGCAAAAAAAAAAAAAAATGAAATAAGAGGAAGAATGACCTAGATTTCCAATTCTGCAAGTTATAGCCTGGTCCAGTTTAGGACTCTTATATCCAAGAGTTAAGGCATGAGGCATAAGATGTAACCAAGAATTTGAGGCCTTGCCAAAACCCTGGGCTGATTGCGAGCGGCAGGTAGCTGGGGAAGAAAGACAGTAGAATCTAATCTAATAACACGGGAAAAGAAAAATAACATAGTCTATACATGAAAACGAACCAACGAGAGCGGGATAGTTAGTGGGATGAGCAGCTAGCCAGTCTCCAACTGCCTTTGGCTCTCCTTCTTTCCTTTTCACTTCAAGTGGCCGTAAAGTTTAATCCTTACGTCAGTTAACGCACTGTGGTAACCACGGGGAAACCTCCAAAATATTAGTAGAGTGCGCCTTAGTTAACGCAGTGCGTCAGTTAACGCAAGGATTATGCAATAATATAATGATTATACGTACAGCCATAATTAGTTAATGTACTGCGGTAACCATGGGAAACTTTAAAAAAGATTAGTAGAGTGCACTGTAGTTAACGCAGTGCGTCAGTTAATGCAAGGATTAAGCATACGGCCAAAGACCCCCAGTTACCTTACGGGCTTTTACATTTTATACAGTCCACTTTGTATGATTGCAACTCCTTAGGAGCATAGTAAAAATTGCGATTAACAGTAATGATCGTCCGGAGACATTAATATAGAAACGGCCGCTTTTATAGAAACTACCGCTTAATATAGAAATACCGCCGATTCATGTCCCACTTTGTTAACAGCTGACTTGATTGGAACGAAAAATACGTTGGACATCCTTGAAATTTTGTTTTCCATTATTTGAATTTCTTAAAGCCCTACTGTGTAGTCTGGATACCTGAGAAGCAAACCGGTCTAACCCACAAAATACAATTTTAAAAAT
The DNA here is from genome assembly GCA_033807755.1 of Ellobium chinense. Classification (NCBI taxonomy): domain Eukaryota; kingdom Metazoa; phylum Mollusca; class Gastropoda; order Ellobiida; family Ellobiidae; genus Ellobium; species Ellobium chinense. The sequence goes on from JAWQUT010000318.1 coordinate 715,930, forward strand.
TGAGATTTTTTTGCATGCAGGCTGGGGGGATATCAACCTTTGATATTTTTTTACAATGGAAGTCTACGACAAATTGTTACCTGAGAAGCCGACCCGTCTAACCCACAATTATTGAAATTTCTGAAGGGCACAAAACCTTTAGATGCGATTTTCTCGAAAGTGAATCTGTATGGGTTAGATCGGTCTGCATCCCAGGTATCCATTTCATCCCAGGCTTATAGGCATGCCCGGAGTACAAGAGGAGGAGAGAGGCATGATGAGATAGTTCACTAATTTGAATGAAGCGCCTGGTTCACCGTGGGGAGTGCTACTTTTCTGATTTTCACTAGTAATATATTTCATACCAAGATGCCCGTGTTTTTTGTTGTGTTTTTTTGAATGTTTGGTTGTTTTATATCACTCATTAACTTATCCAGGGGTCCCATGTCAAAATACTTTCCACACATTTTGTTGAACTCTTCCTCCAAATTTTGACCAAGGCCCAAAGAAAAATTCCTCTACCACCAAATAGATTTTGAGAACTTAGACTACCTAATAGTTTAGACCTTTTTCACTCAATGAACAAGGTAATCTTATCCACCTAGCAGCAACCACACAGTTTAATTTCAGTGGCTAAACTTCTTCTAGTCTCAGTCTATAAATGTATTGCACTTACATCTTATCTAAGCCTTTGAAATTCAAATCCAACCCCTTTCCCACCAACCCAAGGCTAATTATCTGATTTTATCTGGACTATTTAAAATTGCATACCAAGATGCCAGGTACTATTGGCATCTTCATACTTACATAGTATTGTTGCAGATCACTAGCTCACTATCCCTTCCTTCTTTATGATACAAGAATTTGATATAAAAATGTCTAAACCGGTGTACCGTGATCAGATTACCCCCCTCAATTATTACCCCCCGGTAATCTGATACCGGTCTCAGATTACCTCCCCGGTAATCTTATACCGGTATCAAATTACCGGGGGGTAACTTCATACCGGGGGTAATTCTATTCCTTTACACCGGTATTTGAAATGTGACGGCATATCCACCTGAGTCGAGGAAGTGTCCAGAGCCATTTGAAGGCAGGGCGTCCATTTTGACGGTAACGGGTAACGATAGGATGGCGCTGCCTTAAGTTGAAGACATCTATTTTTAGTTGTAATGTATATTATGAATAGTATAGTTATATATAACGCTTATCTAAACCTAGGACGTGAATAGTTGCCTATGTCTACCTGCCTGTCAGTATCCCATTGAAAGTAGTGTCCTGTTTACTGTCTCAGGAGTAATATTCCTTGGGCACCTTATGCATTCCAACGGCGAACAAATTGTTGAGGTATGAAGATGCCAATGTTTTTTTCATTGTTGGCTATTACAAGATGTTACACCTCTCATTAACTTATCCAGCGGTCCCATGCTAAAATACTTTCCAAACATGTTGTTTAGCTCTTCCTCCAAATTTTGACACAAAGTTAGGTTTTGAGAACTTAGGCAGTGTAGCAGACTACCTAATATTTTAGGTCTTTTCACTCAGTAAAAAGGGTAACTTTACACGCCTAGCAGCAACCACAAATGTAATACTTTAGTGGCTAAACCTTACCTATTCTGAGTCTACACATGTATTTGCACCTACCTAAGCTTTTGAAAATAAAAACAACCTCTTTTCCCCCACCCCATGGCCAGTTTTCTGATTTTATAGAGACTATTTAAAATTGCATATTTTTATGCCAGGGGCTGTTTTCATCTTCATACGTTGAAGGATTGATTACTAAACTACCATTTTGTTTTTTTCTTTTTCGCACAAGTGGGCTGACTTTACATTTTATTCAGCTCGGCACGGCTTAAAGTGCAGAGTAGGGCATAAAATATGAAACATCGGGTAATGATATTATTTTTACGAAAATATCTATTCTTCACAGAGTATTAGCAATTTATTTAATAGATTCCAACAAAAAAAACACAACAACAACAACAACAACAACAACAACAACAACAACAACAACAACAACAACAAAAAAACGGTTTTCTCTTCTCAGTTTCGAAAGGTTCGTATTTACTGCTTTTGTTTATTAGCTTTGAGTGCTTTTAGAGTTAACATGAGAACAGTGCTCTGCCAGTATTGTAAACTTACTCAGACTGCCTGAAATTGCGGAGCAGTGAGTCATACAACAGAAATCTGAGGCTTGTTGCAAGTATCCGAGCAGTTTGTGACATTGAGTTATGCATACATTATAAACGTTGACTTTGAAAAGGAAATGCAACGCTCGTATCATAATTTAAGAAGGGAGCTATTCGTGATGTAAATGTTTATGTTTAAATGCAAAGTTAAGTGAATGAATTATATAAATATAAATATTTCAGTTAGATAGATAGATAGATAGATAGATAGATAGATAGATAGATAGATAGATAGATAGATAGATAGATAAAAATTCATTTTATTATATAACTATTGTTTATCCCTCTTTCCGATTGTCTATTTTTCTGATTGTTCACAGTTTTTAAAGATAGTATGTCCATTTGTGTGGTTGTCTATCCATTTGTTTATACAGTCCAACGGTAGCTGTATGTATTTATAGCATTGTTACATTGGAAATGAAATTGTGAACCTGAGCTATTATATATTATATTATATGGTTTTGGCATGGAATAGACTAACATCGTTTACATGAACAGTGCAGAGTTTTGTACCTTGTAGCGACTACGATTACTTTGTGCAGCCCGCATTGTTGTTCATTTCACGAGTCAGTGCCAACATAATCTTGATGGAATGTTTACAAATAGATTTCTCCCTATTCCGTCACTAATTCAATGTTGGAGTTGTCGTTTTGATTTTTGGGGTTTTTTTTTGTTTGCTTATTGACTTAAGCACTCCTGTCGATCTGCTTGACTTGCAGTAGACTTTAATGTCATAGTTTGTGAACATGTTTATGCTTCGTAGATCAGACCACGGTACGGTGCACTTTTCATGGTGTAAATATTAAAAAATAAGTTAAAGTGCAATTGAATGAATAAATTGTAAATAGTTTAGTTATTGTTTTGGCATGGAATGGAATGAAATTAACATCGTTTACATGGACAATACAGAGTTTTGTACCCTGTTGAAACTGAGATTACTTTGTGGTTACAGGCCTGTAATATTGTACTTTGACTAATGGGTCCTAGTACTTGGGGGTTATATCATCTCCCATTTTCCTCTAAGCATGCCCTGCTTCCAGTGATAAGGACTCCAGGTAGCAAATTTTGATATCATGGGAAACTGTGTCCATTTAACTTTATTTTGCCAGGCACTATGTAGCTCTGGACTGGAACTGCCAGGTCAAGGGTGTGCTCAAGTGGAAGAGGAGGAATTTGGCGTTAACCAGTGAAAAATGTAGGCTCTGTTTACAAATAGCAACCAAGCTCAAAATTTCAATGGGCTTGCTAGGGTTGGGTAAGTCTTAAAATTTGGGCCACATAATCAGCTTCAATCTGGTATGGGTTTGGATGAAAGCTAAAACTTTGGGTTCAGAGGGCAGCTCACAATGTTAATATAGCCCATAGAGGAAAAAAGGTTCTAATCCCATTACAAGTCTGTAACCTTAATGCAGTCCGCACAACTGTTCATCTCACGAGTCAGTGCCAATATAATCTTGATGGAATGTTTACAAACAGTCTCCTCCCTACTCCGTCACTACCTCAGTAGAGGTGTGATTTTCTTCAACCTTCTCTTTGCTTTTCTACTCTTCACTTCGCTGTCTATTATTCATTTTAGTTTACTCTTAGTGCCTGATGAAGAAAACTTAGACTTTCGAAAATTTGCATTGAATTTTAGTATCCCGTTTGCTTTTTGTTTACTTTTGCCGTTTTCATGTGCAGTCTGAAGGACTTTTATACATTCAAGCCGACTCTGATTCAGTGTATTAAAGCAATACAGTCGACCTTGATTTGCATCGCAAATCACAGTTTGTGCACATGTTTTTGCTGCTTTATATCAAGATCTTGGTACAGTGCATGCACAGCTAAACACTGTGAATACAAACTGTTTCCCCAAACAGTTAAGGGATGAACAAGTTTGTTTGCCTGTGGTGTCAGAGGCGTGACTATGAGGTCTCAAGCGGAATTTCTCTTAAACAGACAGTTTGCAGCAGTGAATTACAACGTTATCACGTGAATTGTTGTGTACACTTCTGCCCTGCTCAGGTACGTGCTGTGACTTTATTCTATAGACTGTTATCCTGGATTTGAGGAATTTTTGCCTCTTTTCTGTGTGGTTGGTTGGTGAATTTGAAGCCGATTTGTATCAGAGGTGTGACTATGTAAGTCTCAGTGGAATTTCATCGTAGGACTGACAGTTTACAGCAAGGACTTACAACGTTATCACTCGAACTATAGTATACACCTCTGCCGTGCTCAGGTACGCTTTGTGACTGTAGCTCTACTCTGTAGATTGTTATCCTCGACTTGAGGGATTTTTTAACTGTTTCTGTGTGGATGGTTGGTGAATGTGAGGAAGATTTTTGGAATTTTTAACATTGTTTTCTAAGGGTTAATAGGAGAGCTGTGGGATTTGGACGTATTTTCTGTGGATTCTTAGCGAGTTGTGGTATTCTGACAAGACTTGGATGCATATCGGCAAGTTATGGAATAGACTAGAATTTAGGATTTAAAACAGAATTTAACTGGAACTTCCCCTTTACAGCGGCGGATATTCGGATGTGCATCCATGAATTAAAACTTACTTTACATCAACTCCAAATACAAGAATTAATAGGTTAAATAGCGTTCACACAGCGGTTGGGAAATATATGACGATACTGAACCATCCTCGCTTATATGTATATAGATCTGGTTAGCAAATTGTGAGTTTTTTTAGAAAAAAGTGTCGTCCGTGGATAACCGTAGAGTTATGACATTTGGACCTCCGTGCATTTTCAACAGATAGTCAACAGGTTTTTAATTTTCGCATTTATCTCAGTGCGTCAGTGTGTCATTGGTAGGTTACTGACTTTTCTACGATATTCAGTACAGGATAGTCCAGTTCATGATTTTTTTTTTTAGAATTATTTCAACTATTTTCACTCTGCTGCACTGGCTGAAAGAGAGTGATTGGAGCCAGCCAATTGGCCGTTTACCCCAGTTCATTATAGAACTAACATGTGTGTACGTCATCATCTTGGCGCGTTTTTTGGATCCGTGATTTATTTAACTTCCTGTACATTATTCTATCCCCCAACATGGAAGACGGGGGTCGGTCTGGCGATCAGTCTGGAACTCGCCCGCCCCTATACCGGCTCTATGCTTATTTCATTAAAAAAAAAAAAAAACCCATTTCATTATGGAGCCATTATACTTGACCTGCGTAAAAAAAATAATGGCCCATACACGTCATGATTGGAAGCCAGTACAAAATGCCGTATGGTGGAGCGCCAAAAATTGCACTTGGTCCTTCTGCTGAACCGTGATTGGCTGCTAACCAGGTTACAGACCTGTAATGGGATGAGAACCTTTTTGTCCCTCTATGAGCTATGTTAACATTTTGAGCTGCCCTCTGAACTCAAAGTTTTAGCTTTCACCTAGACCCATATCAGATTTCAGCTAATTGTGTGGCCCAAATTTTAAGACTGACCCAACCCTAGCAAGTCCGTTGAAATTTTGAGCTTGGTTGCTATAAATTTGTAAACAGACCCTACCTTTTTCACTGGTCAACTCCAAACTCCTCCTCTTCCACCTGAACTCTACCTTGATCTGACAGTTCCAGCCCAGAGCTAAATAGTGCCTGGCAAAATAAAGTAAAATGGACACAATTTCCCATCAAATCAAAATAATTATGCCCCCTGGAGCCCTTATCACTGGAAGCAGGGCATGCCAAAAAGGGAGATGAAATATAAGCCCTTCGGGTTGTAACTAACTGTAGGCTGGGTGTTCCATCTCCATACTGCCTATTTCCCCCTACGGTACACCATGGTCCATTATCTCCAGAATTATGCCATTGTGTCCATCAGTCATTTATTTGCTGTAACAAACGCTCTCCTACTATTATCACCATAATCATTTGTGTCGGGTGGTGCACACAAATGCCAGCCACTGATCCATGCACTCACCACCACCTGCGCGAGCTTGGTTCTAATTAGTCATCGTAGTTCTGTTGGTGGGTGGACTGGAAGGATCGCATTCATTATAGAGTCGGCAATGTCGTGATAAAAGGAAAGGAAGCGAGAAGGGAGGAGGAGGGCTGATGGAGGGGTACATCCGGGTACAATTATAGCCTGTCCATCAGTTAATTGTGCGTCTACCAATGTCTCATTTCTCTCTTGCTCTTCATTCTTTGTTCTTTCTTTTCTGCCTCTGTCTGGTACCGGTGGTTTTTTGTTCCGACTGTTTTATATTTTATGTGTTTTATTCTTCTGATTCCTCAACCCAACCATACTGCTTTGGCTAAATTTCACCTCCACCTCCCTATCAAACGACACGCAAACTCATCCCACCCCACCCTTTTTGTGGTCGGTGAAATAAAATCTGAATTCATTTTTCCACTGAATTTAAGGAAACTCTGCCAATTTGGCTTGCATCGGTGTATCTCCCGCTCTCTCCATCAGTCTTTTTTGTTATCTTTCTCTTTGAATCTGTGCGTCTTTCCATCCCCTATACGAAGGGCCAGTGTCTTTTAGATGGGAGGAATTTTTCTTTTTTTTGTTGAAGATTGTCACAATGACATGCCTTTCTGGTCCCGATATTGAACATCCCGACCAGAGATTAATTATTTTTTTTATTTCTTCACGCGGGGATCCCACTTCCTTTTTCTTTCTTTCTATTCGGAGCCTTTTTTCCCCACATCTCTTGCTCTCTTTGTTGATTTGTCTGTCTCTCTTTCTTTCACTTTCTATCTCACTCTGAGACAGACAGACAGACAGACAGACAGACAGACAGACAAAGCCACGCACACACACCTACACACAGTCACGTGCACAGAAAGATGTATTATTCGTCTCCCGACGTATCGATCCTGGCTACTCTACTCGGGCTATCCTTTTCCCGACCCGCCCCCTCTTCCTCCTCCTCCTCCGTGCCTGCACTTTATCAGAACCCAAACGCATGTCTGAAGGAAACTGTATTAACGAATCGGGCCTCCGTTTCGTTTAGAGGTTCTCAGCATTTCATGGTAGGCGTACCTCATGACGTAACCGAGCAATCGTGCTTACTTCTGTATTAAAATCTCTCGCCTGTGGCCGTACGCATCATCCATACGTAAGTTAACGTATTGCATTAACCACAGTGAACACTACTGTTTTGGGAGCTTCCCGTGGTTAACGCAATGCGTTGACCAAAGTAAGGATTATGCTTACGGCCACTGGTCTTAGTCAGGTTGAGTCAGGTCAATCACTTCAACTGGTACGTTTGTTAAAAAAAAATACTGTACTAAATAGAACACGGCGTAACTCTTGGGGTACATGTCTCGTTACACCAGATTGGGAATCACCGGTCCTGTGGGATACACATCTGATTATTGAAGCCGGGAATCAAATGAGACATATCCAGCTCGCACTTAATGCATAGAACTAAACCTTTCTCGTGGCCATTATCTCCACTTCGTGGATCAAACGGAGTCAGACCCGGTGAAAAAAGAAAAGCTTTTTGAAGAAGGAGAGACGAAAGAGAAGTCATAAAGAAAAGCGCGCGCGCGCACGCGCACGCGCACACACACACACACACACACACACACACACACACACACACACACACACACACACACACACACACACACACACACACACACACGTACGTACATACATACATACATACATACATACATACATACATACATACATACATAAATACATACATACATACATACATACATACATACATAAATACATACATACATACATACATAAACACTATAGATATATTCCCAGGGAAATTGTGTATGGAAAAGGAATGTTGGCATATAATATCTAGGTCAATTTCGTGACGTGTCATGACACGTCTACGCCTGTATGTAATTAGTGTAGACCTTATTATTATATCTTGCAGCCAGCCAAAATGAGGCGTAAGTCGCAGTTTGACCATACTAATTGAATAAAGGTAAGATACGAAAGCTCAGTATGTGTACTTTCACTAGTTACGTTTTGACCTAACATTTCTCTGTCATGAGATACAGTCTTTTGAAGTGGCTGTGGAAAAAAAATTTGAGAAAATCAATAAAAGTGATCTAATCTGCCTCGCAAAAAATTATTGGGTTTTTTTTCACAATTTACAATTCGCCCATAAAATCAATCTATTTGTGTACAGAAGTGATTTTATTCTCAATTTCTGCAGCAAACAAACGTTTCATATCGGATGGTTGCACTTATCTTTGGAGCCTAATATCTCAGTTCCTAGTCTTGCGACATAAGCTTCATTTTGACTGGCTGCAAGGCATATTATGTTAGAGTCGTCATATTATGAATGAAAGATTGTGACTAGACTAGGTGAAGATTGTTTAAAGAGACACATTCACGCAGTGGCGGATATGGGAAGGTGACGTGGGGGAGGGGGGGGGAGGGAAGATATCTTGGCCGCGGCCACTCTGATGCCTCCTTTCTGGCTGATGGGAACAAGCTAGTTAGAGGAGCTTATCAGTATCATTCTCTCACTTGTTTAATATTCTTAGGGCGGTAGGTCCTCCACTTAATTCGCGTAAGTATGGCGACCGCGATGGAAGGCTCTGCCCCTTGGTGTTTATAAGACTGTGGGGCAATTTCTGCCACATCAAGAGGTTTAAAATATTAATATTCAATGTCCGTTCTGCCCCTTTCTCCTCTCTCTCTCTCTCTCTCTTTCTCTCTTTCTCTCTCTCTTTCTTTCTCACTCATTCTCTCTCTCTCTTCTCTCCTCCCCCCACGCCTATATTTTGTTCTTCCTTTTCTTTTTTTCCATCCATAAACATCTTTCCCTGGTCATTCTTCCGTATTTGGTCTCCTAAAACGCTTCTTTGAAATTCGATCATCAAAATAATCTGCTGTCTCCAGGGACAGATTCGCTGTAGCATTAGTACAGATCATTTTGTCATATATTAGCCACTAAATTGGTAATGTTTCTAGATTATTCCAAATAATTTTCCTTTTAGCAACTGGGAAGATATATGATGAAATGCAATATTATGGAATCCTCCAAGAAAGAAAGGCGCAATAGACAAGAAACCCTGTGTAAAGGAGTACCAATCTCCGCCGCTGATTATGAACGTTTGTGAAGAACGTTATTAAAGCAGGTAAAAGAATTCACGAGTCATGCAGGTCTACGACTCTAGCAGCTGTGGGTTTTGTTGTGTTTTTTAAGCCGATAATACACACTTGTGATGATTAATTGTTGTGCTACGGGTAGCAGTGATGCAACTGAAAACCTGGGTGTTGGTAGTGTAGCGTTCCGATACATTGAGAAAATGAGAGTTGGAGAGACAGAGGACCGCGGGCGTTTAATGGCATTCACGCGCCTGTCAGCTTCTTGCCATGTTAGCGGACATTGTGTGTGCTCACCCCTAAGTACGTCATATCCAAACCACTTCGGCCCTTTCTTTTCAACGCAGGGGGAAAAGAATTGACACAGTCTGGCTATTGCATTCCACTGAAGACCCCGGCATTTCTTTGTATTCCCGAAGTTTCTTTATCTGCCCACATTTCCCCCTTCTCGTTTCCAATGTGATATATCGGTGTTTTTTTTTAGCTCCTTCTCTTCTTTGTGGCTATTAGAGAGAAGTAATTTCTCCATAAGATCAATACTGGAATTGGCTCTGTTCGCTCACTGTGTGTGAGCGTGGAATGTGTTTCCAAGTCAATACGCGGTTGGTGCGGGTACTCCAATCCACTACTGACGCGTTCCTCAGCCACAGTGTGCAGTGTGCTGATGTGCTGTGACCTAGTCTTACCCCGTCTGTCTGTGTGAGTGAATGCGTGTGCTCACACTCGCGCCGCTGGTGCCATTATCAATATCAAGGCCTGGCTCACTCCAAGTTGCCAAGTGGTGCCTGTACTGCTCATTCATTCATTAGAGGATTGGTGGTGTGTGTGTGCAGGGTGGTCGGATAGATAGATGCTGCTTGCTGGATTCCAGATTCTGGATACTCATTTCTCGCCGTGCTTTTCCGCACGTTGAGAGTTAATCGGAAGGCACCCTAGTACAGTGTGGACGGTTATTGTATAGTGGTGAGTATGTGATTTACTGCAGTATTGTTAGCATGTTTGCTATAGAAACGAGCTTTCTCTCCCTCATGTGGAATAAAACAGATCAGGGTCAGCCCTGATAATTTTTCTTATAGTGATTTCCACATGCTGAGTGCTGTCGTGAGTCCTTCTAGTACTGACGGCTTTACTATCACAACAGTGGTGAGTACGTGGTTTACTAGAAAACTGTTAGCATGTCTGGTATAATTATAGCCATAGGGACAAGATTTTTCTCGTCTCTGGCAACCTCAGCTGGAGTAAAACAGTTCAGGGTAATTTCTGATAATTTTTCTCGGAGTAATTTCCGCAAAGCTGAGACGGCTAGACTATACCATTAAGTGATGAGCATGGGATTTACTGAAGAATTGTCAGCATTTTCGGTATAGGGAAAAAATTATGCTTTTTTCTTACTCACTTGGAATAGATCTATACAACACAGTCATATCTGATTATTGTTCTTGCAATGGGTTTCGCATGTTAGCTTTTTCAGTGCGGTTGGCTAAACGATAAATTAGTGATATGTGATTTACTGTAGAATTGTTAGCGTGTCTGGTATAGGAACAAGATTTTGCTCGTTTCTGCCTCCTCTGGCTGGAGTATAACAGTTCAGGGTCATTCCTGATAATATTTCCGGTTGTGATTTTGGCATGCTGAGCGCTAATCGTGGATGTTTCTAGTGCAGACGGCTGTACGATCCCGGTAGTTATGAAAATGTGATTTGCTGAAGAAATGTTAACATTTGAAGTATGGGGACAAAACTTAGGTTTTCTGGCACTCAACTGGAGCAGATATAAACAGTACAGATTATTTCTGATAACCTTTCTCGTTGAAATTTTCGTACACTGCGTGTCAAGTTGTGAGACATTTTCGTGCAGACGGCTAAAATACAATCACCATGGTTACGGCGTTGGACTCAAGATCTAAAAATCATGAGTTCGATTCCCGACCACGGTTATGTTGTAGGTGCCTTCGGAAGGCATTTCATTCTCATTTTCCTCAGTCTACCTGTCTGTAAAACTGTAAAATGAATACTTGGCTATAGGCAGTGAGAAGGTATTGTCAGATTGCTAGTCATCAGCACCTATAAATGGCAGTAACAATGTTTGCCCCCCAGGGAGGAGTTGAGTAAGTCTTAGAGTGATCAGGCCTGCTGGGGTAATATTAGTGTGAAGTCGCATGAATGGGCTTTAGACTGGATACAAAACTTATTAACCGCATCATTGTTATTATTATTATTATTATTATTATTATTATCTGGTAAAGGGATAAGAAATTGCTTATGATTCACTCAGTTATAGTAATACGGAGTAACGCAGTATAGTTTCATTTTTGATAAATCTTCTCAAGGTGGACATTATTCGAGAGCCTTTCCAGTGCGGACCGCTATGCAATCACACTTGTAATGAGTTGGTAAGTTTCTGTACAGTAATAATTATTAACAATTCGGTGTGAGGACGGCATTTTGCCTTTTCTCCTAGACTCTTCAGCAAGAGTGTATGGATGGGATAGAATATGAAATTGGCTTTTGGACATGGCCTCTTGTCTACTGTGCATCCTTTTCTTGAAGAATTCCATCATATTGCGTGTCTTTATGTATCCGAAATCAGCACATATAATAACATGAGTTATGATAAGGTTAGATAGGGTTAGGGCTGAATCTCTTTTTCTTTTAAATCCGGCTATCAAAATAATCAGCAATCTCCAGGAACAGGACAACTCTCGCATTAGTACAGTTCATGGCATCACATATTAGCCACCAACTCGGTTCTATTTCTAGATTATTCCAAATAATCCCCCTTTCAGCTACTTTGAAAAAAAAAAGAGATCACACGCTTATGGAAACTCCTCCATCTCCATAGACGCTCTTTCATATTCTTTTTGCGTTCTGGAATCTCTTCCTGATTTCGACTTCTGGTTTTTATTAGGCATTCCTGGTTGTGAACACTCAGTCATTCTGCCTCTTCATTTGAAGAGAAAACAAATGTTTTTGGTTTTCTGATGCTCATCTCGTCCTCAAACTGTGTCATCTTTTACCCCAGCCCAGCATCCACCTGTAGTAATGATAAAGAACTCAAAAACGTAGCAATAGGATTAGATCATATTTTAAGAGAATACGAACAGTTTAAGCGACGCTAGTGCTGGATCCCTTTCTGAAAGGAAGCTGGGTAGGACTGTTAGTTTTTTGTTACATTGATGTGTCTGATCTAATGGGATGTTGTGGAAGTTGTAACTGTTAACATTAGATAGGGAGAGTGAGTGAGTGAGAGAGTGTGAGACAGGGAGAGAGAATATTAGTGGGAGACTCAGAGTGAGACAGAGAGAATGAAACAGAGAAAGAGAAGGAGACAACGATGTTAATGACTAAATGTAAGTGACAGTAATGCTTACATTTTTTATTTCCTTTTCATTCATTCTTTTTTATTGATGTGACATTATATTGTATGTGATTGGTTTTCGCCTAAATAAATAAAAAAGCGTGTGTTTTATAAACATTTCCTTCCAACTGCACGATCTTTTTATACGTCATACTTCGCGAAGCGATTGACTTCTTTAAAAATCATTGCGCATATGATGAGAAACGACTTGGTTACGACATAATAAAATTTGTTTATTTACCTGTCACATGTTATTCAGGCTTACATTCAACAATACGACTTTTGTGATCTGCATAGCTCTAAGGAAGTCTCCTACTTTCCCAGTGCCCGATTGGAATTAGCCAGAAGATCCTTGGAATGGAATGTGTAGCTGTTCGTATTTTGAGCAGTTAAATGATCAGTATGATTACATCATGAGTGTTTGCGGGTGCTTTTAAGAAGAACCGTTCCTGTCTGACCATAGCAAAGTAGGACCTCACCAGATCGAAATGCAAGGACGTCATAATTGAAGAGCGTTTTCCCGAAACTCGGTATGTGGTCTCTGAATATTATTGAAATAAAGGGAAATAGCATTAAGGTAGTTGCTTTTCACACATGTATTTTTTTTTTACTGTCAATTGACGTAAAATTTGAAGGAGTGCAGATTTTGAGCTCAATTAAATTTTGAATGAATTATCGCAGAAATGCATGTATGAATACACCACTAACTCATTTTTCAACGAAAGTGCATTTACTGAGTTTGGGAAAAACGCTCTTCATGTAATTATTACGATGGTAATAAAGACCCCATCGTTAATACGCAAGCTCTCAAATGAATGGAAAATTCCTCACTACCTGATTAAATAACAATATAGTGCGTGTGTATCTTAGTACGAGGCAGCAGTCACTCCGTATTGCCCTCAGGTCTAGAACTCTGGCAGATCAATATTGTTCAAAGAGATAATTCCACACGAGGGAGTGTCGCCTGTCTGTCTCTTTGATGCGACAGGGTTCAGTCCAATAAGCGATACTATGAAGTTGCTTCACTCACGCACTGAGCGTGTCATTAAGTGGCGCCCGGATAAAAGAAAAAAAATGGTGATGGGCTGTGTGGCTGGAGGCGGATGGACGTAGGTGGTAAAAGGAGTGAGAGAATGTTTTTTTTGTGTTTAATCTGACTCTGTTTATTAGACAGATACAAGCGAGAGGTCCTTCTAGGACTGTCCTGTCTGTGCAACGGTCGAAAACATACTAACATCGACATACTGCATTTTGTGAGCTTTGATGACTCTTCTAGTTTTGGTACTGAGAAATGATCGAGAAAATAATAGTATTGTAATCTACAATGCTCCCTCTCTCTCTCTCTCTTTCTCTCTCTCTCTCTGTGTGTGTGTGTGTGTGTGTGTGTGTGTGTGNTGTGTGTGTGTGTGTGTGTGTGTGTGTGTGTCTCTCTCTCTCTCTCTCTCTCTCTCTCTAGCGCGCACTGTCTCTGCTTGCAATTTTTCATAACTATGTTTCTGACTGGAGTAAGAAAACGGAAGAGGAGTAAACTGTTGATACACAACGGATATATGTTCAGACGGAAGTTTGGCATAATAAATGTAAAAATGCCAAATTACGAAATAAACCCAAGCAGTTACGTTCTTTCTCTCTCTCTCTCTCTCTCTCTCTCTCTCTCTCTTTCGTTCTCTCCTTCCTTCTGTCTCTCTTTCCTTCGCTCTCTGTCTAGCGGGCGCACACCATCTCTTCATGATTCCTATCATCGCTGCGTTTCTGATTCGAGTAAGAAAATGGCAGATGAGTAAGCTATTTTTATACACGTCGTACATTCATCGATATGCTGAGACTGAAGATTGGCGCAATCTAAGGAATCCAAATGGCGAAATTAACCCAGGCAGTCCCTCCTCTCTCTCTCTCTCTCTCTCTCTCTCTCTCTCTCTCTCTCTCTCTGTGTGTCTCTCTCAGTCTGTCTCTTTCTCTCTGTCTTTCTGTGTGTCTGTCTGTCTGTCTGTCTCTCTCTCTCTCTTTCTCTCTCTCTCTTTCTCTCTTGCTTTCTCTGACTCGTGGGCGCACACTCTCTTCTTGATTCCTCTCACAATTGTGTGTCTGACTCCATTACAAAAATGGAACATGAGAAAACTGTGGTCATGCGACTCATGCCCGACGGATATTTATCCATATGTTCAGACTGAAGAACGGGTATCATCTAAAAATGCCGAGTTACAAAATTAACCCAAGCAGCCCCTCTGCTTCTCTCTCTCTCTCTCTCTCTCTCTCTCTCTCTCTCTCTCTCTCTCTCTCTCTGTCTTTTCCTCCTACATTCGCACTCATGTTTCACACCTTTCCCCTTCCATGTTTTTAGTGTGGTGATATTTCTCGTTACATTGGTCTTGGCAGTGATTCAACATTTCCATCCTTTGCCGGGCGGTTGCAGTCAAAATGCTCTATTATGTTGCAATTCTCTCTCTCTTTCTCTCTCTCTCTCTCTCTCTCTCTCTCTCTCTCTCTTTATATACATATATCTCTCTCTCTCCATCCCTCATGCACATTCATGTTTCACAGCTTGCACCTTCAATTTTTGTATGTGGCAATAGTTTCTTTTATAGACTAACCTTGGCAATGGTTCAACACTTCCATACTTCACCGGGAAGTTGCAATCGTAATGCTCTGTCATCTATCGTTGCTCTCTCTCTCTCTCTCTCTCTCTCTCTCTCTCTCTCTCTCTCTCTCTCTCTCTTCCCCACAAGCGCACTCATGCTTCCCAGTCTTTCTGTTGTATTTTTGTATGTGATGATGTTTTCTCTTAAACTCTTAAATATTATTCTTGGCAATGATTCAACACTTCCATACTTTACCCATACTTTACTTTCTCTCACTCTATCTCTCACACCTCACTCTCTCTCTCTCTCTTTTCCCAGCCATTCTCTTTCATTTTTTGTGGGTGATGATGGTTTCTCTTCGACACTAATCTTGTCAGTGATTCAACACTTCCATATTCAACCGGGAGGTTGCAGTCTTAATGCACTGTCATCTCTCTCTCTCTCTCTCTCTCTCTCTCTCTCTCTTTCTCTCTCTCTTTCTCTCTCTCACTTTCTCTCTCTCTCTTTCTCTCTCTCTCTCTATCTTTCTTTCTCTTTCGCTCTCTCATACACACATACACACTCATGCTTCCCAACCTTCCTCTTCCATTTTTGTATGGTAATGCTTCAACACTCCCATTTTTTTCCGGAAGGTTGCAGTCATAATGTTCTCTCAGATTACTCTCTGTCGCTCTCCTCATCGCCTTCCCTCGCTGGGGTCTCCTCCTCCTCCCCCTTCCTGCGTTCTCCGATGTTTGCTCCTGTCTCGGAGTCCTGTCTTTTATTTTAGCGTTGATTTGTTTACAGCCTGCTGCTTCTAGGACGGATGTTTTTTTTTTTTATTTTTTATTTTCCATATGATCTTCAAACTCTTATCATCTGTTAGTTTCGCTCTGTCTGTCTGCCTGCCTGTGTCTGTCTGTCTGTCTGTCTCTCTAACTTCCTGCCTGCCTGCCTGTCTGTCTGTCTGTCTGCCTGCCTGTCTGTCTGTCTAACTTCCTATCTATCTATCTATCTATCTATCTATCTATCTATCTATCTATCTATCTATCTATCTGCTTGCCTGTCTGCCTACTTGCCTATCTGTATGTCAACCCGTTCTTCTGTCTGTTTTTATAATGGTCTGTCTTCTGCCTGGCCTTTTGTCTTCTTTCTTTCGTTCTGTCTGTCTGCCTGTCCATCTGTGTGTCTGTCTGTCGGTCTGTTTGTCTCCCTGCCTGCCTGCCTGCCTGCCTGCCAGTCTGTGTGTATGTCTGCTGGTCTGTCTGTCTGTCTGTCCCTCTGTCTCTCTCTCTGTGTGTGTGTCTCTCTCTCTCTCTCTCTCTCT
>JAWQUT010000318.1:781408-794142 GCA_033807755.1 Ellobium chinense
GGGGGGGGGCGGATAATAAGCAAGGTCAAAGCAGATTTTTACTGGTATTGTTCGCGACTGTCGCCCAAGGTGAGGTGAAGAAGTGTATAAAGTGGTCAGGTCAAGAGTGGTGTCGAGTATGAGAGTGGTGTCGAAACTTACTGGGTTGTCTCACTACGCTCATTCGAAGGAAACGTCCACAGTCTGCGTTTGAGTTTGTACAGTGTTTGAGATTGTGAGTAAAAAGTTTTCTTTTATAGAACATAATATGATATGGAACTCGGGACCGGAGCATTTCGTGGAAAGTGTAATTATATTTTTTTCGGGATCGTGAAGTGTCAGTGTTTCACTCTCTGAGGTTTTCCGAGAGCTTTGAAATAAGAAGTGCCGCCTTCGCGGATATAATTATGTCATTTCTAGAGAGATTAGCAGTGTCTGTTTAAATACTCCTACTTAAGACGTGCCCTAGTTTATCGATTCGAGAGATTTCGATTTTGAGAGATATTACTAGTGGCTGCACAGAAACTGAAACAGGACCGTTAGCAGTGGTAGCAGCAGTAATTGTTAATGTTAGTGATGCTGGAAAGAGATGTTAATTGCCCTGCTAGGTAGGGCATGTTTGCTGTAGACAGTATCCAGGAGTGTGATCCATAAGTTGTGATGTTGTGAGCAGTTTCAAGGGTACCTCTTGGTCTAACGAGGAAATCTTGAACATATCGTTTCGATGTTTGTGGACAGTTTCCGTTGTGTGTCTTGGATAGTAGAGGAAATCGTGAACGAATCATTTTGATGTCTATTCGTAGATTACAGAATGTATGTTTGATGATAAAGAAAATCATGGAAATACATGCACCCATGTGGTTTAGAGAATGGACGTAGTAAAGGTAACTGAAACTCTGAAAGTCTTAGGATGGCAAAATAAGGGGATTTTTGGATAATGACTTATTTTGGTGATATGGCCATTTAGCTACTGCATTATTTTCCTTACGTCAAATGAGCTAAATAATGTTACATTGTAGCGTTAAAGTGTTCGAAGCTTTTGTCCAAACAGGTAGGTTTTATTTTAGTCTTTCTCCTCTTTCGAGGGTCCGTGAGGCAAATTGAATGAAGTCATTTTAAAAAACAACTAAATTTCGTGATTCAGACTTGCCGAATGCGTTTACTGGTTATCTCCTATTAACTGAGTAATTGCCCTCTATTCTTATGCATGCATCCGTTTAAGAGAATAAAAAAAAATGAGATGAATCAGGAAAATAATGTCCTGTCATTTAACTTTACAGTGTAAACGGTTTGTAATTGCCTTATTTCTAGACTGTTCATTATTTCTTTTTTAGTGTAGGCCTTAGTTTAGGGCCTGCTCATGAAATACTTTATCTCCATATGTTGCTAATGTTTTCTGCATGATGATTTAAATTAGGCGTGGGTTGCTGATTGCGCATACAATATTGTCGTTTACCATGGCGATGTTGAAGGCACGGGAAACATGGTGGGTTGACATGGTGAATTTACAAATTATTGACGCACAGCTGGTGTTATGAACACTGAATAGGCAGTCTTCTACGGTCGTAGACGATTAAAAGACATGGCGGATTTTTATGTTGTACATATATTAAGAACGAACAACATAATTAGTTAAGTACAGAGTCATGGTTGCGGAAGCCAACCTTGAAGAGGTGAATATTATTGTCATGAACCAGGTGAGATTTTGGAGGGAAAGGGAGGTGCATGGAGTAAAGGCAATTTTTAGAGAGAAGTGGAACTGGAAGTGAAAATGGACAGGTGTGGACCCCTTTTTTTTTTCTTTTTGGTCAGAGTTTATATCCAGTGGCGGACAATTCCAACAGAATGCTACGTTATTTACGCTAATGTCTGAAAAGCTCTGACTTTGCAGCAACCAGTTTCGGTTTATATTTTAGCAAAAATAAATTAACTCCTGCCAGAAACACCCAAAACTAATTGCTGTTAAGGGTCAGGGTGTCACCTGGGTAAGAAATTGGTAGATGGGTGGAAATAGAGTGCATGAGGAACATAATATGCGTCTTTGCAGTGTATTGTGTTAAAATCGTATCGTAAAATGATGAGTGTTGGCCTGTAGCCTAATGTAAAACTTCGAACTTGAGTTTGCAAAGTCAGAGATTTTCCAGAAATTAACGTTAAGTGATGTGCACTCTGCTGGAACTGCTCTGGCGTGTCAAGGTCGTCTTGTGCCTAGGGATGAGGTTGTGTCTCTTCGCCCTTGTAATCCCCTCCCCCGCGTCTGGCAAGAATACAACGTTTATCACCCACTCCCTATCCCCACCCCCACCCCCCAAATCCTCAACCAGCTTGCTCTTCTGGCTATTCCCTCTTTCGTCTTTTCTTTCTTGAATTCATTCACTTTCCCTTTTTGCCCCGTTCATCCGCCTTCAACCGGTGCGAATTATTTTGTTCCAGCCACTTACAGTGTCACGTACAAACAAACAGACGAGCACATCGCACGCTAATGAGCATTTTACCAGGGGCCTGGGTTTTCGTGTCGGTCTGCGTGCGAGTTGATCTTGGATTCTAAATATAAATTCCCTTTGGAGTCTGGAACCCAGAGCTTTATATAGAAGCTCGTTAAACATTTTTAGAAGCCAATGCGGAGACTCCCGACATTGCTTTGTCGGGTTTGAAATTGATGGGTTTGGGTGTTGAATGGAAAAGACGTAGAATTCAAAGAAAAAGAGATAATGGAATTGCAGATACAGTCTAGACATGCGAGATGGGTCTGATGCTTGAGCTGATTTCGAAATCGGATAATGACGGAAACTTTCGTTCAGTGTAGTGGACTCCGCTTAATCACAATCCTCTTTGCTGCAAATTCCTCTTTATGGCAAGA
The DNA here is from genome assembly GCA_033807755.1 of Ellobium chinense. Classification (NCBI taxonomy): domain Eukaryota; kingdom Metazoa; phylum Mollusca; class Gastropoda; order Ellobiida; family Ellobiidae; genus Ellobium; species Ellobium chinense. Next base: position 784,248 of record JAWQUT010000318.1, read on the forward strand.
TTTTGTTTAGGTGACCGAATGCTGTATTTCCAAGAAAGAGGTCACTTAGCAGCAAATTCTGTTAATTCCCGAGGATTTGCGATTAAGCAGAGTCGATTGTGCCTTGTAAATAATTATACTGTAGGAAATACGCCTTTCTTGCTTCTACTTGTATTTCGATTTCATTTCTGTCGTAGTGGCGTGATCTGGAAAGTGTTGCTGTCATAATGAAGATATAGTCACTCATCACTCCTGTCTAAGAGCAGTCCGCATTACAGTAATTTTTGCTTAATGGCAACTGTTTTCAGATTTCATGGTATTGAATTTACCATATAAAATTCAGCTGGATAATTGCAGTTAGTTGAAATGCAATGTTCATTCCCCATTGCTGTTCAGGAGTTATCCCATAGATGATAACATAAATGTGGGCTTACAGGCCACGGGTAGAGGCGAGAAAAAGTGGAGGTTATTAGAGATAGCGCAATTGACAGGAACTTGGAGAGAGAGGGAAAGAGCGGTAGAGGAAGAGGGAAGAAGTGGGTAGCAGGGGGAAGGGAAAGGGGATGGAAGGGGAGGTCGGTAGGGCAAAAGTAGAGAGGAAAGAAAGGATGGGTAGGACAAAAAGATAGAGAGGGAGGGAAAGGAGAGTGAGCAATTGGGAAGTGTGTTTTGGTCACGGGTGAACACGTGACTTACACGTACAAGTTAGGGAATAATATTCACACAGTGGGTATATAAGGTTTAAGTTGCTGTGACATCAGCGTTTCTGTGGTGTAGTGGTAGCAAGTTCGACATGCAAGCTGAGAGGGCTTGAGTTCGATCGCCGATAGGGACAGAACATTCTCTAATGTTGGCTTTTTGGGCTTTTTTTTCTCAAACTTGATCATTCACAGTAATTTGGTAAAATCCCCAGTGGCACACTTTCCAGATAATACCAAATCGGGCTCACATTCCTCTCCCTTAATGATAATTTTAACGGTTTATTGTTTATTAGGCCATAGGCAAAACACAACTTTACATTTCATTGACACAAATGCAACAACATAAGAAAGGGAAAAAAATGCATCCATGACATAAAATAGCAATACACAATCCCACCATGTAAAGCAAATCTTTCAGCCACAACGTACTCAATGCCTTCTAGTCAATAACCCTGCCCCCCCCCCCCCCTCAGCAGTATCATACACAACACAGTCTATTACATAATACCCCACCTATTATGGCATCCAAAGTGAACTGTCAATTAATTGTACCAAGGTTTCATAATAACCTCGAGAATTTTCAAAACATTAGAATCAACGTCAACACATGAAGAGAAGAATACGCTTAACCACCTGGTACCAGAGGGGTGAAAAGATAGGAAATAGAGCTGGGTGGGTAGGAGAGGAAAAAGGAAGGAAAAGGCAGGATAGACGAGGGGCGAGAGGAAAGTAGAGGAGGGAGAGAGATAATCGTCGAGAAGATGTGGAAAGAGATAGCAGGTGACGGAAAGGCAGGAGAGAATAAGAGAAGGTCGTCGTCCGTTATAATGAGAATGGGAAAAGAATACGGGCAAAGAAACGGAGGGAGGGAGGAGGGGAAGGAAATATTATGATCATGTATCATCCTGGTAAGATGGCTGTCTGCCAGTGCAGACGGCACCGCTTGTCTTGATCGTGTACTCACTCATCATGCGCTAAATGCTGGACGTCCACAAGAGAAGACAATTACCCACCCGTAATCGTGCACTACTGGCATCCATTCGAACTCGCCATCGGGAAATTATTTATTATTGATTGTTTCTACGTCACAGACCGGATCGATACTCGCGTCTGAGGTTTACCGAGCGCGTGCTGGGTGAGTAATCGGAATGAACCGCATATTCCGTTCTGGGAATAAGCTAGTGAGTCAGGCACAATCCCGAGCTTGCAGTAACAGGAAAAAGAATGAACGGAAGGGACGAAGTTAGACGGAACAAATATAAACACGGATGACGTAGACAAGCATGAATAAGAAAGGTCACGCAAAGTTTGGCCATCGTGAGGGCACATTCGAATCAGTATGAGAAAGAGAGAGAGAGTGAGATCAGCTGATTGTGTTATGATCACTTTGTGTGTTCATGTGTTATGAGTACACGAGAGGGTATGAATCTCAGATATGGCTGTATTGCATGCACGAGCGAGTGGCATATTTCTTTAAAGGTTGTGTTTACAATACAGTGGCACAGTTTCGTGGTAAATGTCGGACTCAAGGCCAGTAATCCAGCTTTAATTCTAGACACAGGGCGAGAATATGTCAGTTTGGTGTAAGGGATTCCCTTTATTATTTTTTGAAACGGTTGAACAATACAGTGGCACTTTTTCATTGTGAATTCCGGATTCAAGGCCAGTAATCCAGCTTGAATTCAAGAAATTAAGATGAGGATATTCAAAGTTTGGTGTACTGGATCTACATTATCATTTCTGAACGTGCTAAATTTTATCAATTATCTATTTATTTATCTTTTTCATTAATTTTTTATGTTTATTTTACTATCTACTTCCCATATCCACCTGCCTGCCTGCCTAACTACCTGCCCGCCTGCCTGCCTGTCTGTCTGTCTGTCTGTCTATCTATATGTCTGTCTGTCCGTCTGTCTGTCTGTCTGCCTATTTATTTATTTACTTATTTATTTATTTATTTACTTATTGATTTATTGATTTATTTACTCATTTTACGTTTTTATCTGTTTATCAATTTGTTTACTTTCTACAGCCAGAAAAGCTACTCTGAGCTATCTGCGTCGTTCACAACTCATTTCAACCCTGATGTTTTTCTAAGAAAAATATGTATGGTTGTTGGAAGTCTCCGAATGGGGCAGCGGCTCTAGGGAAGCTTAAAGTACCGCCCAAAACCAACCAGTCAGCCTTGGCTTGGCTCATTGCAACAATATAAATATGAAAAAAAAAAACTGTAACACTTTCGCCCTCAAAGTAGGATATTTTGATACTAGACTTAATACCTTTGATATAGTGACCTATATGTAGACTGTTTAGTTGTAAGGTCGAACCGCGACGCAACTTTCGTTGCACCAGTTATCTCTGCTGAGGCATCGTGCATCAGTGCTCACAAAGTCTGTGGCTTAATGCATAATTCATAAGTTCATTAACGTACTATGTTAACCACAGAGGACACTACTAATGTTTTGGGGCTTCCACATTCAGGCAAACAACATAGCGGCCCCTATGGAATTATTATTCTCTGCTGTGGATCGCTGGCTGCTGTTAACTGTGCTGACTTCGACGACTTGGAGGTTGGACCTGATAGGTCGGTTTTGAAGGCAGTAAATTCTGCGTGATCGTAATTTCTTGGAAGCGCTGAAACGTTTTGATTGAAAGGACTTGCGATTATCCAGTAACTTTCATGTTGTGTAAAGAACATTTTGTATTCGGTTTTCTGAGAAATACTCGGATAAAGTATATGTTATGTTTATGAGAAATGCAGCGTTAAACGGAATCCACTGTGCATGATAAACTTAAAACACGCTTATTACAAAATCCTTTTATGCGGAAGTAGCGCTTTTCCGAAACACTTTGTTAAGTCCCAAAAAGATAGTTAGGTTAGATCAGTTCCGTGAATATTGCGAAATATGATTGGTATGAAACAAACTAAGATTTCCTGTGTGTTTATAGTGTGCATCATTGGTTGTCTTTTCTAAATGTTCAATGCTGGGATAATGTAGGCCACGTCGCAAACTTATAATAATTATGAGTGCCTCCATACGACGCTCACTGTTCCGAATTGACTGCCTGTTCTCACAGCTTCGCCTAATGTTATCAGTGCTTTTTTTAGTGTAGTTATAATTAGACTACCTAAGCACAGCTGATTCTGTCAACAAAGCAGTAAAAGAACGCAGCACGCGCACCTGCGTCGAAACGCGTGATATTTAAAACACATACAAGCCATTATAAAGTTTATACCGCCGCGAATATTTCAGGTAACAAATACACTCAACGAAAATATTTAGAAAACTAATTCAGCGAGGAAATTTCAAGAGGATCACATATCCATGAACCATATCGCTGATTAAGGATAAATTCAGAGGCAAAGCCTGAGTTCAGTAGGCGTTCCAGAGACGTTTACTTTCCTAGGACTGGCGCCAGCGTACCACATGGTGACTACATTTTAGTCGTATGGTCGACGCCCATTAGTGCGCTCCGAGGGTATATATATAACCTCCTTGGTATATCATCAAAGTGATTTCGCAACTCTTTGTTATTGTTTTTGGGATCGCCCCTGCAAAGCAGGAAACATTCTTTGAGTTTTTCAGGTGTGTTTCATTCTGCAGAATTCCTGCAGTACGTCTTTAACGATCATCTTTAAACGCGAACAGTCGTTACTCTCGGCACTGTATTAATAGAACTGCCTTCCGAAAGAACGTGTTGCCTTTGCCTGCTCACACGTGCACATGGTTGGGTACTCACTCCGACTCTGTTGTTGTAATGACGTGCATGCGGCAAGCACTCACTTTTCTTCCTCACCCGCACATTTTTATTATTACTTAGGAAAGGAGCGAACTTTGGTGCGAGTTCGCTAACTTGACTCGGCTCTGTGAAAGTGGCTTGCTCTTTCTCTTCTTGTTTTATTGGTTGGAGGGGGGATGTGATGGTATGTGCCAGTTTATACAGACGTGTTTGTTTGATGTGTTAAGATTGTGTGCTGTGAGATGTGTGCTGTGAATCTTTGCAAGTGTTCGTCGTTCTTCAGACAGTGAGGATTGTCTATATGCAACGCCGCTGTCACCGTTGGATTGTCAGTGTTGGGAATATTTCTACTGAGAGTAAAGGCGACGCCACTTAGTGGCAATTCCTCACACAAAAAAAAGTTTCGATTAAAAGGAATTGTGATTATCCAGTGGCTTGTATCTGTGAAAAATGCAGCAGCAATGTGTTATCTTAGAAATGTCGCGATTGCAAATATGCGCATTGTAATTAACTGTACTCTAGCTTTGTCTAATAAGTTTAAATTCAAGTTTATTGCCCAGATAATATATAGATAGGTACGTGACGTGGCTCTGACGTGGCACCAGAAGGTTACAGAAGCCGAATCCGATTTGCCTCTTTGAGCTAATAAATTACACTTACAAGAAATTTCACACTCCCTAAGTCTTCTTTAATAGTTTGCAGTATTCAGTGAGCTTATTAAAATGATGTTTAAACTATGCAATATTTAGTGAGCTTATTAAAATTAATGATGTTTTAACTATTGGTCTTTCCTTTCGTTTTCGAGCTACGAACCGATGCATCGAAAGGCGTAAATAAGCTAACTATAGTTTCCTTAACGACTAGTCAGTGCTCTGCGCTGAAAGCCACACCGAAACAGAAGTAAATGACCCGAACTTCATGTTTACTGTAATTTACAAAATCAGGAGAGAATGCTTACTAATTCACAGACAGGTTCACATATCTAGGGCCTATTCTGCATGATAAAAAATAAAAAATCAGATTTTCACTGTTTTCCTAAGGCATATTATGATCAAACTGAATTTTCATCCAATTAGAAGTCGGTAAAAAGCCTCTTGACACAAGATAAGGATCAGGGAGTTGATGACGAAAGGAGGGGGAGATGTTGTATGTAGTCTACACAGAATGTTTTGGTGCTTGGTGTGTCAGTATCTTTTGTTTACACCTTCGCAATCCACCTTTCGACTGAGGATGGTACAAGAGGGGGCGGAGTGAAGTGGTGGTGGTGGTGGGGNGGGGGGGGGGGGAGAATGACTCAGACGCAAAGTATTTCACTTTGGTAACAACCTGAATAAATTTATAATCTCTCACAGGCATACACAAATACCCACACATTCATTCCAACTCAAGTGCAGGAAGTTTGCCCCTCCCCCAAACATATTGACAACACAATCAGAAAACGACGTAATTAACATTAATTAACCTAGCCAGCGATCTGATGAGGAGAGAAGAATCGAAGCTCTCATACGAGTCGTGAGTGGTGCGAGCGAAACAACACGTGCTGTCGTGCGTACTCACGTTACTCATCTTAAAAATAACTGTGGAAACTCAACGATAGTACACTACTATTAAAGTTCACGCTTTCGTTGTTTTTTTTTCCGTCACACAGATTTAGTCTAGACTAGTCACAGTTTCTGTTTCTCTAGGCTGGATTTTACGGCTCATGTAAAGCTAGAACACTGCAAAGTTTTAAAGGCCAGGTATTTTATATAGTTTAATTTTGTGGAATAGACTTAATTTCTAGAGTGTATTGGTGTCAAGACTTTTATTCATCCTGGAGTAACATGCCGGTTTATAAAATAAACGTATGAGTTTGATTGGGTAAAAACAAAGATAGAAACGATGTGCCTACGAATGTGAATGATTTTTCCTGAGTGGCAGTCAGTTCTATGATTTCATTGGATGATACACAATGTCCACTACGACTACATACTATAGGGGAGGACCCTCTGGGCGGAGCTGTCAGTTATATTCACCAAGCATGAATCTAGGATTACGCAGGACCACGCCTGCTTCCTTCTTCTGGCTGAAGAAGGCGGCGCTAGAACTTGACCTTGACCTGGATTTTTCTGACCGGGAGTGTTCTTTATTGCCTGATCACAGCAGCAGTGACTCTGACGTAGAGGTAGGTTCTTGCACTTATATTATGAGGTAATCAAAAGTCTCACCGGACAGGCTACATGTTAGCCTTTATGAGACAAGTGTGTATGCTAAGATGACTTAGGCGTCTTTTTGTCAGAGGTTGGCATGAGACCTGTAGTCTATATGTTCTTCACGTTGGATTAGGCTGATAGTTTGAAACATTTGGTTTCAGTTTAGAAAATGAAGAGACAGTGGCAATTTATATATATCGCTGATTAAGGATAAAAAGTAAACACATACTTTATTTTATTGGAGTCATTGCGCCTGTAGGGGAGATAATGTCGATTATTTTGGGAGCAAGCATTAGGGGCGGTAAACCTTGTGTAATTTGTTATCAGAATTTTTTTCACTGTTATCTCCCTTACGTTCAATGTTGGTCTCTCAGAATTCTAAACCGAAACTATCTCGAAGGCATTTTCCTATCTGTGTGTCTGCCTCTTTGCCCCCACCCGCTCACCCCTCCCCCCGCTCACCCCTTCCCGCTTGTCTTTATTATCTTTTTTTTTCNCCGAAATTCACATTCCCTCTTTTGTCTCTGGAAATACGGATTCTTCAAATATCTTTGTTACACTGTGAATATATTTTTGGTCGAAACACGCGTGCAAGATGTTAAACTTCGTGCTTTAAACTCGGCAGTTTTAGGGATGACTTGTATCGAGTAAAGACAGTGAAGCAATTTGTTTTGCTCAATCTGGCTATCTGTATTGAACTCTCGTGGCTACCTCGATGGGCTGTATCTTATGCGTACTGTTTATGCACCAAAAACAGCCAAGCTAGGCTGTAGCTGTTCGACGCGAATCACTCTTTTTCTTCCCATTAATCGTCCACATCAGAAATGCTAATAAAACAGAGCTGCCACGCTGCCACTAGTGCTTCCAATGTGGACGGGTTAACAGGACTTACTAGGGTACTCTCATGTCCTGCAACTGGATCTCAAGCACAATGCAGCCCGGTCGCTTTTGGTCTTACTTATCCTGTGGCTGTAAGGCCTAATACTTTGGCCACCTTTTACATGAAAGTGCGATTTTTTTTATTAAAATGGAATTTATGGAAGAATTTCCATATGTGGTAACTCCTACAACAAACTCATGACCCGTACCAGTGAACACACACAAAAAAAGGTTTATTTTGATGAGGCTGGTATAAAAATGAGGGGCTTGGATTTTTGTGAGGGATAAACAAAGGAAGAGAAATGGTACTGTTTTTGGATTTTCCAAGTTGACCATAGTATCAAACAATCTGCCGAGCCTGAAGCCAACTCCACAGTACGGAAGTTTAATTCATTCATTCCATTTACAGAAGCAAAAATATGTTTTATTCCTTTAAAAATAGCATTTGCAAATCTTTTGGGAATCTCTTTGTAATTATTTGATCGATTGATAAGATATTTTTCAGTGTATCGCCAGTTACCACATATGGAAATCCTCCGAAACTGATAGAGATCTTTGTTTCTCTAGAATCTAGATCAGATATGAAACTTCACGTCGTAAATGTGAATTTCACTTCTCGTTCGTAACATGCAATTTGATGGTAACACCAGGGAATGCCCTAAGAGCATCCTTCGCTCTGTCAACCGCCATACTGGTCAAGATATTCGAACTATAAGCATAAAAGTTTTCCAAAAGCACTGGATCTCTTATCATTATGAGTTTTTGGTCGTTAAACTGAGCGATATTTTAGTCGGTTTTTTTTTTTTTTTGGGTAAGGCAAGAAAAAAAAAGGAGATCCGTTCTTAGTATGACTACCAGAATTGGTCACATTGAAGCAGAGCTTTCGATTGGCTGAACAATAAACAAGTCCAGCCGTCCAAGTTAAAGTTTCAGGTTTGTTTTCCAGATAGAGACAGGTATGATAGATTTGCATACAAAGAAAGATACATCAAAGGAAGGGACATTTCACCAACACTGAAATACGATAATGACTCTACAAAGAAATGAGAAAACAAGTGAGAGAAAGGAGGGTAGACAAAAGGAGAGAGAAAACATGGCCAATAAGATACACAAAGTAACATGAGGATGTCATACGAAAATTGCAAGGTTAAAAATTAGCCATTCTTCTTCCGTCTATAGAGGATTTCTCACTGTAGTAATGTCGACATTGAATCTCTGTTCTCTCGTTCATGCCCTACTAAGAACAAATGGCACCAGCGCGGCTTCTGTTGTAAGGGCAATGGGTAGTGCCGATTAATGGTGCCATGCGTTTTTAAAACAGAATTTTTCTTGCATTGATTGTCATTCATTATCCGGGTCATGTCGTGCAGTTGATCAACTAGCCTGTATTGATTCACGTCCGTTGTAGTGTAGTGTATAGTTTTGTTTTGTTCATCGGGGCTATTCACACGGACTCGAGTGGCAAATGATGTGAGTATAATAGACGACATTGAGCGAGGGGAGATATTGATGAGTGGTACAACCATACCCGATGCATTGTGGGCGGGTTTAATTTTGTTTGTTCAGGCATGGATGTAAGTCGGCTCCACTTAATCAGAAGCTCAAGGGTGGATGGGGAAAGTTGCGTTTATCTGATGACTTTAGTTTGGAAAAGACAGTGTTTTGATGCCTGACAACTGTTGCGATTACGCAGAAGTTGCAGAAACGAGCACCTTTCTAGTCCTTACTCAATGAGCTGTTTCCTGTATGTGAAAGTGCTCACTCATTACCTGCCGTTTATTATTTTCTCTCTTTCTCTTTCTCTCTTTTTTTCTTTCTCTATCCATTTCTCTCCCTCTCTTCCTTTTCCCCCGTAAGTTCCTGTTGATCCTGCCTTCAAATCTCTATTTTCTCTTTCTGTAATTTTCTCTCTTCCCACACACTTTTTATCCTTATGCCTTCAACTGGTTTCTCTCTTTCTCTCTCTGTCTCTCTTTCCCTCTTTGTCCATTTCTCTTCCTGTCTCCCCTTTCCCCATAAGTTCCTTTCTTCGAATTTCGATTTTCTGTTTTACTAATTTTCTGCTTTCCGCCTACATCTTATGCTATATCGGTCCCGCGGTATGCAAAACACATCTTCTTCTTATATCCCTTCGAGATGAACTCAAAGTTAAGCGGCTCATCTGCCATTTGGCTGTGGAAACGGAGTTTGCAGGGTAAATTATTGCTGATGAATATTCATAATACTCATGACACAGAAGTAGGCATACAGCGCGTAAATCAGAGACCCCTGTTGGCAAACAGGAATAAACATCAATATGTTGCGGCCTGCCAGAGAAGTTTCGCAGAAATAATTCTTAGGTATAGCTGAAGACACTATTGCCCTATTATTTTGAACATGATGACATTTCCTTTTTGGTGAAAA
>JAWQUT010000318.1:795288-844425 GCA_033807755.1 Ellobium chinense
GGGGGAGGAGGAGTGGAAGAGGGGAAGGGGCGCAGGGGCGTAGATAGGCTAATTATCGGTTATTTCACTCTCAGAATCATTCTCGGAGCCCATACCGAAATACGTGACGTGCTTAGATGACGTGAGTGAAAAGAGGTTATACCACGATGTTCATGAATAGTCATAGCAGTAGGCGGTAGATAGATTACTTACGTGATTATCGAAGACAGTAATACGAAATACGTTGCTTTAGAAATGAGAAAGAGGCTATGATTGTAATACGTACAGAGGAAGAGAGAAGGAATTTAGGGACTTGTGATTTGAATAACAAGGGGACATAAATATGGATGAAAAGGACCAAGGGGATGTCAGCGTGATGGAGAGGTCTGGAAAAGTTGCATGATGGGTTTAAACCAGTGCTGGTCGGTACGGAGTACTCGATACCGAGTATTTGTTGGGGTATCAATGTTGGCGAGAACCCGTCTTAAAGTGAAGCTTTACGTTTTACCTTGCAGCCTAGTACTTGAAGGATCTATGACTTGTAGTAATGACTTGGTGAAAACGAATCTGTCCCCAGATAGCAATACATATATATTTTTTTTTTTTTTAAAAAGGAATGAGGGTTGTTGCTACTGTAGACTAATTATGTGAAATTTTGCACCAAATGGCAAACCCAACATATTCTCATTTAATTTATCATTGCAACGGCCTTCTTTGGATTTAGCATCATTTATTACCTTAGTCGATGACACATTCTGTTGAAATTTGTCGATACAAAGAAAAATTATTCGGTATGGCATCGATACTTACAACGTGAACTCGGTCTAGTAGTAGTTTGAGCACAATGGAACTCCATATTGTTTAAAACTGAGGCTCGCGTGGCGCATTTTGACGTAGAGGACAACGGTTCAGATGCGAGTGTAATATGTATGTTTATGTGAGAGTATTAGTGGACGCAGTGGCGTCAAGTCATTGGAGCCAGATGTTACAAGGCGCAACCTGTTTCTCCTCCAGACTGCACTGAAATAGAAAATAATTAAATCAAAAATCCGCCTGGAATAATTGAGAGGTTGCACATTTACGATGGGATTTCCTACCAACGAAATTCATTACTGCATTGGTGCCGAATGCATTCTGAGCAGCATCCATCATGCAGGGTTAACGTAATTCTTACCATGGTTAGAGATCCGGTCGTTAATGCGCAAGCTGTCAAATGACTCAGGAGATGTGCCCCCCCTTGATAGTGTACCGAATACATGTGCGGGGAAATGTACTTAGCTTCTAGATGTTAATTAGGGAATTTGGAAATCGCGGTTACCCACTACGGTTTCAAATGTTTTAATGAAACATTTTGTCAGCCTTGTTTTCGAGAAGGATGTGGCAAAAATCAACGGTGATATGTATGCCAAACACCACTCGCAGGTCAGCGCACTAATTTCTAGCTCTTGTGCATCAGCCGCAGCCATTTGACTTGCCTAAAATTAAAAACTGATTATTTCCATTGCCAAGAATCTTTGAGGGAGCCCCCTCCTCCCCCCCCCCTTTCTCCCTCCCCGACATACACACAGAATGAAAGGACCACCTCTTCGCGCATCCACTGGGACCAGACACTTTTAGTTCAGTTTGAGAACCCTTGGCTTAAAGGAGACAATACCGATATGAAGCCTCCACGTGGAACGATAATTATCCGAGAGGTAAAAAACGGAAAGGTTCGAGACCATCCGGACATTGCGCCGCTGTCTCGATAGCGCCAAACACACAATGATTGATTTCCAGCTACAATGGAAAGAGGTTTCTGGTTTTTGTGTTTGACATTCGCATAAGTGACCCAGATAAAATATTTGGTGAGTGTTCATATGGGAGAGAGAGCGTGTGACTTGAGAGCCTGTTCCAGTGCGTGAAGGTGCAGTGGAGCTCGCCTCATGAATAGAAAGGGCTATCGGGAGAGTAGATTTTCCACCATCAGAGGATATCTCACGACTTTGAACTAGATCTGTGGCCATATGCGTAATCCGTGGGTTAAGTTAACTACAATGAACATAATACTGTTTTGGGAGTTTCCCATGAGGTACGATCCAAAAGTTCCCGGACTGCGCCTATAACAGCTCATACGCTGATGGAAGAAATGTAACACCTCGTCGAGTAAGTCTACGAGCTTTTATAATCACAGTGCGAAGACTTTTGAACTGCACCTCGTAATGGTTGTCTTTTAAATATCTAAGCGATACTGTCCATCATCCGTTCCAACACTGAAAAGCAGGATGAAAGAATTATTGTTGTGTAATGTGAATGTGAAGATTGCTGCAGGTGATGGTCTGCCAATCATTTCTTCTTATCATCGGCAAATTGCGCTCTTGTGATGGAATTGCATTTTAGATGTGGGTTACTTCATATAGACGGGCAGGGCTGTCGAGAAGGAAGGCGGGGCTGGGGGAGTGGAAAGGAGAAGGGGAAAATGTTGATGAGCATTATTGCCACTCATAAGATTTTTCCCCATGGCAGGGTAAAGTGGCTTTATGAAAGGTCATTTTCCTCTACTCAGGGAAAATTGCTTCTCGTAAGTTGTTGGAAAAATTCGTTAAATTTTAAGATAAAATTGGTAAAATGTCTTGTTTTATTCTTTTCAGTTTTTGCACTAGATTTGCTCAACGTCGTTCAAAGGAAAATATAGGGGAAAATTAATTCTAGCTGTTAATAGAAAAGCACATGACCAAAGTGGCAACACTGTTGATGAGTTATCGGCACTAGTGGCAAAGGATGGGAGGGAGAGAAAGAGCGAGTGAACGGTGGAAAAGGAAGGTATGAAGCATCAGTGAGTGAGACATACTATAAAATTTGATAAGATGGAGAAGAAATAAAATTCACCGTCTTTCTTGTAGCTTTAATCTCTTTCATCCCCTCCCATTCTCCTTTCTCCATCTGTCGTTTTTTTTTCTCCCGTCTATCTTCTATCTCCGCCCCACGTCTTGTTGGCCAGCAACATTTATCGGAGCTGACAGGAAGCACTGGTGTGGCTAACGAACTGTCGTCTGCTGTAGAGTGGCTTCAGGCAGAATAGGGACGGTCGCCTCTTACAAGATTGTTTTTTTCCGTTGCTTTGTTGTTACTGTTGTTTATTGTTTATTGTTGTTGTTGTTGTTGTTGTTGTTGTTGTTGTCGTCGTCGTTTTGTTTGTTTTCTCAAACTCACTGATCCTTGGTTAATAGCGATCTAAAAACATATTTCATCCTATAACCTACCGTTTGATCTGTCTGCTTCCATCCTCAGAAGAAAATTGTTCCTTTTTTCTTTTTAACTGACACGCTGTTTGCATCAGACTGAGTATGCTGTCTAGATCTGTGTGCCACCACTCTTCTCTATCTGTCGATCTAACTTTTGCCCCTTCCTCTTATTGTAATTTTTCTCACTTTCGCTGTTTCACTTCTTTCTAGCTTTTCTTCTGTTCTTATCTGTCTCTCACTCTCTCCAATTTCCCATCTTCCATTTTTCATCCTTACCGTCTCACCTCTCTCTCTCTCTCTCTCTCTCTCTCTCTCTCTCTCTCTCTCTCCCTCTCTCTCTCTCTCCCGGGACGAGGGATTCCTGACTTATTTTTTTTCCATTATCACAACTTTACATTGTAGAGGAGAAGATAGGGGCTCCAGCCCTATTTCATGCTGTCAAACTCCTTTAATCTCAGAGTGGAAGTTGATAGACAGACAGAGCGGGACATGGGGCCAGTCCCCCCACGCTTTGATCTCGCCCTTGAGCCCATCGATAGCGTTTGTCACATTGATTCCATCTCTTGACGTGCCAGGGAAATTTGAAACCGTGCCCGATTACACACACCGATACATCAGGATCGCCTATCTCGAAGGAACGCAGGAGGCGCCGGAGAAGGGGATGGGGAAGGAAGCAAGAGGAGCGGAGGGGGCCAGTGCCAAGGTCATAAGACTAAAAGAAGATTACTTAAATTTAGCATTTGAAAGCTTGCGCATTGACGATAGTTGTTTTTTTTTTTCAAATCATCGTAAAAATTACATAGATACAGTGGTGCTGGATGCATTCTTAAGAGGGCTCAACATGCAGAGTTAATTAATGGTAAGAGATTCCGTCGTCGAAGCTCAAGCTCTCAACTTACAAAGATAATTTTATTCTAATCATTGTCGTTACTCGTTTTCATCATCACCACCTTCATCACACTAAAATAAAACATGTGGGGGTGGGGGAACGCTTTCATGTAACGCCTATGCACTTCAAAACGTGGCCATGAAATCAGACATCCTGCCGTTTTCATTGAAGCCGAAATGCGTGGCAATCTTGGTTTTTCTTTCTGTCGATGCGTCATATTTAGAAACATTAATTATTCTTTGTACAAGAAATCTGATCGGAGATCCAAGTCGCGCTATGCTTTATTGTCTGCTTGTCATCTGTAAGCATGGCAATCCCATCTGAATAATGGGTGTTGTTGCCAGTGAGGTTATTTTTGTGAACTCCAGACTGAAGCAAACTTAATGTTGGCGTATTCGATACCTAGCTTAATGATTTGGCGAATTCAGTGACGTTATCTGGGAACACAGTAAGAACCGGGTGAGCCGAAATCCTTGAGTTCCAGAAAGTGTTTATACGAGGAATTTCCCAAATCGCATCGAAATTCCCCAGTTTCAGTGTACGAAGTAAGCCGATTCGTTATATCAACAAAATAAAAAGCTTGCGTAAAATAATTGTTTACCAGAGGGAATCTTGCCCACCAGAAAAGAACAGAAACAGAGATCGTTGTGTATCAAAGGCCGTGCGCTGGATACTTGGCAACTGTCCTTGGCGCCTATGGACGTGTGGGAGTATGTTTGGAAAGAACAGAAGGAGAGAGAATGAAACAAGCAATATGTTGCGCTTGTGCATCTGTGAGATAAGCGGCTGATTTAGTGCATCGTAACTGTGCATTGGTAATTACGCTTTGTTATAAAGTGCACATTTTGATCACATTTTTTTTCCTAACAATCACTTGCTTTATGATTCATAACTTAACATGTACTGATGTTTTGTTTTGTTTTTTTTTTTGCTCCATCAGTTGTTTTTTAAAATATCGTTGAAGCTTGTCCCCCTAGTCAGACACACTATAAAGTTACCAAAAAAAAAACATTTTTCGTTTTTAGCAATCTTTATTGTACATGTATAATGTAATTATGCACTGGCATGACAGCAAGTAAAGGTTTTTGAAATATTTCGGTAAGCGAGAACAGGAATTCATGGAAATATCGTATTACACAGCAGCCACTTTCCCCTCCTTCTCCCCTCTGCGCTCACCTTCTCTTCCATCTCCTCTTCCTCCTTCTCCTCCTCCATTTTTCTTCCTTCTTCTACTCCTCTCCTTCCTCTTTTTCCACCACCTCCTCCTCCTCCTCCTTCTCCTCCTCTTTCTCCTTCTCTTCTTCCTTCTTTTCCTTCTCCTCCTCCTCCTCACTCTTTCCTTTTGTCCCTATTCTTCGAAATCATGCCCAGGCATAAAAGGAAGAGAAGAGGGAGAGAAAGGAGACAGGCAGTGATGCCTTCATCTTCTCATCACTTCATGCCCCCATCGTATTGTGATCATAATGGTCTACTGATGATGATGAATCGCCCCCTGCGTTGAAGAAATCTTCACCTTCCACATGAAGTTTTATGTGATATCTGAATGGAAAACAGCATTTTATGCGGCGATTCCCGAGATATACAGTATAATGTACACATGAATGAATTTCCAAACATTCCAAGATGCAAAATTTATAGAAGCAGTGTGTAAACCAATACATGTATTTAGTTATGATAGACTTAACGACTTGATTGCAATGCCGTTGAATTCGACTTCTCTTCGTTTAAGAAATTCGTTTTGGTTTAACACGCCAGAAAAATCTGATGAGTAATTTCCAAGATATAACTAAGTAAGTACGTCATAACCGGATATGGCGTCAACTAAATCCACCATTTTGAGCGCTACTTGCATTGTTAACCCAGCGGTAAAGTGAATAATGACTGTGTATATCTAATGAAGTTGGTGAGGGACCGCATTGTATAAATTGTATTGTCTACTTATTTTTGTACATGAATTTTACATCCGCCTGATACGAACCGATGTCATACATTGAATTTTGAACGTTCATTCATTTTGTTGTTCCAGCCAACTTATAAAGTACTTGACTCTTGACAGGGTACCCCTGTTAGATGGGCATTCATTTTGATGCCCTCGACAGAATTCTAGACGGCATCTGGTATCTTCCTCATGAGGTTTGTGGAAAACCTCTCAACTAATCTCACAAAGCCAGAGTCTGCACTCTGTGAAATTACTAACGCCGAAGGGAAACATGGCACCAAAATCTTTTGACATTTGAGCTTCGATTCTTAAACTCCAATCCTGACACCTTCCAGACAAAAGCCAGACTCTCTCTAGCTTTCCCCAAAGCCATCAGATTTTCAATGCTGGTGGTGTTATGAAATCAAAGTGTGTTTAAATTCTGTCTTGGTCTTGTTTCGTTGGTTATCTTGGTCCTCTTCTTGTGAATCTTCATAGTGGCCGATATAATAATAAGATACTGTCAACACTATGGTCACATCATAGTACACATTGGCTGTAATGGAAAAATATTTACGGTGTTCTTGTTATTGTTGTTGTTGTTTTTGTTGATGATGATGATGATGATGTTATTGTTATTTTTGTTGTTGTTGCTGCTGCTGATGTAGTCGTAGTTGTTGGCATGTAAAATGATTATATAGTCATCAAGGCGGTTACAATTAGCACTCAGTTTGACCGTAGCACTTTGAAACATGAGCTTTGTGTGTACTCACAGTGCGACGCATCTCAGTTGGCCTAGATCTTGATCTGATCGTCTCTTAAGTACCAGATATACAGTTAGAGTGATTTGTGTAGGAGGGGGCGAGTCAAGTGTGCATGTGGTTACATCCTCGAGTTGTGAATGAATGACGCACAAGCTCACGAGGGAAACAAAATAACACAGCGAGACTGACTTCAGTGTGTTGTTTAGTTATTTTTAATTGAGGTGCTTCTTCTTATTCTGCTTTGAGTGTGTCAAGAAAGCATCTATTTTGATGCCTATGGATTACAGTATGTATATAACGGTATGCCAGTTTCTTCATTCGTATAATATTCATTAGCCTACATTTCGCAGTTGTTGAGATGGTTTTATTGACCATAACTTACAGCTATTGCCCAATTCGGAGATTTTTGGCAGTTATGCGTTCGTGCTCTCATTTATTCATTAATGGCTCTCACGAGACCATGACAGCATGACTGAAAGAGCAGGTCTGTGTTAGGAGTAGCTTTGTCAAAGCGCCCTTTCGCCAGAGACGGGAATACAAAATGCCGACAGTTCAACTTTTTGCCAGCCCTATAGCTGTAGATTTCTCGTTATGGCTCCCACGCCGCAGTTTCTTTCGCTTGTCGCTATAGAAATAGTCAAATGTTCCTGAAGTCTAGCAAGACTTTCAGACCTGCCATTGAAGACTGGACAAGTGAGTAGCTCAGGATAGTGGTCTGTCAAAAGCTCTGTGATTGGAGAATGTTGACTAGTGAAAGGTCTTTTAGGGAAAGGTGGTCAGCTCATGGCAGTGCAGACCATAGACAAGTGAGTGGTCGAACAGATCCATCAGTCAGTCCTTGCCATTGCAGACTGTTGGTTGATCTATCAGTACGGTCAGCCCAGCCCTGATAGCGCAACTGTAGACAGCGTTCATCCTAACAGTGCGGCCAGTCATGCTCTGATTACAAAGGTGTATTCTAGCCGGACAGGCAGTCAGATCCTGTCAGAGTTGCGAATTCATGACAGTGAGATATCTCAACAATGTGGTCAGTCAATTCCTGTCAGTTTAAAAATGGGCAAAAAAGATGAAAATATGACTTGTATTTACCCCGAAGAAAATTGGTTACAATGTCATTCAATATTGTACATCTCAGTCATAATACAAACACATAGAACAATATATACCATATAAATGTAAATAAATGATATTACAAATGAAATGCATAACAAAGTCATTGCTGGCTTAGAAATGAGTTGTCTAGCATCACTGTCAGTTGAATCCTTCACTTGATACTAAACAGATTGGAGAACTGAGTTCCAAAATACGGTTAGTGAACTTTTCGTTGAGAAATGAATTATATGTGTATTCAGACATGCATTTCTTTATTAAATAATTCAAAACAAAATTGAGTTTGACATCTGAATTCCCTCAATAGTTATAATGACATTACATAACAAGTAAAGATATGTGTATGGAAAGAAATTACTCTTATTACGCGTTTTTAAAAACTGCGGAGTCCACTTACTGTGTCTTGGGAAAACGCATCTCAATTATTAATGGAAAGATCAGCCAAGCCTTTTCATGGCAGACTGTCGACAGAATGAATAATTCGAAAGGACTGCCAATCAAGCCTTGTCATTACAGCTCACAAACCAAGAGCTTTTTACTTCTTTTTATGTGCATAAACATCTCGAAACATGCATGATGGATTGTGGCGGAAGCAGGAAGAGGTTGCTGAGGGTAGGGGGGGTGTGGGGAGGGGGGGGGCAAGACTTAAAGAGATGTCTCTTTACACTTGCGGTGCCAGAGCCCAATGAATGTTGATAAAGCATACGATCTGTCAAGAAAGTCCTGAAAAGGTACCCTATGGCTTTCTCCTGGACGATGCCTCTTGTCCCCGTTCGGAATCAATAGACGTCTTAACGGAAGCGGGCTTGTGACCTGGGAACCGCGGATCATGTCCTCGGTGATTTGACAAGCTCTTACGTCCTTCATCTCCGACAGCGAGACCCATCCTGATCATGACTTTGGACAGCGTTAATTAACGGGGGGCCCGGGCCTCCAATCTCTGCTGTGTCAGCAGTTAGCGGACCGGCTGAACAGAACGGTTTGTTTGGCTGGCAGGAAATGAGATGAGACCGTTAGCCGGCTGGAGTTGATGCCCGTGCCTGCTTCTGAATGGAGGAAGCGATTATTGGTCTGGAAACAGAAGGTCGAAGGTCAGGAGAACTGTTGTGTTTCCCCCCTCCTCGGTACTCGGTATTAAATTAAAGTCCTTGCAAGGGCATTTTTTGACGGGGATGAAGAGGAGAATTTCGAGGAAGAATTTCACGGATATGTTTTCTTACAAACTGAAATACAGGTATGAGGCGACAGAGAAATAGGCTGATGGAGGCAGTGACAGATAGACTAATGGAATAAAAATGAATTGAAAGAGGGAGTGACAGACGGACGGATGGAATGACGAATATACAGGAAGTCTGTTATTACCCTGGACTCCGCTCAATGGCAGTCTTCTTTATCTCACTTTCCAATTAATGGCAACGGTATAAGAAACCGGAATATAGCAGTCTTTTTGAAACGGAGAGTGCCATTTAGTCGTACGCTGTGCTTAACCCATGAAATTTACCTCTTAAGCGGAATATTCTGCAGTCATTTACGTAGCCACCTTATACAACCTATTATAGATTATTCATCTTACAGGCCTCTGCTTGGTATTTCCACTAGGGACAAGAATATTGTAAGAGTATAAATGAGCAAACATACGACATAAAGAAGAAAATCTTGAGATACTGCTGGTCAGGCAAATGCAGACTAGACATCATTTTTGTGTCATTCTACGAGGCCTTTCCTAACTTTGTTCTGTGGTCTCAGAGCTCATATTTGCCGATGGCTGTAACCTTATTTGAGTATGTGGATTTTTCTCGATAATGGCAGCTTAAAGAGACACCAGCTCATTATATGGGAACTATGGGGACCAACCAGACGATGTTGTATGAAAGGTCTGTGCATGTGGATGGAGGGGTAGAGAGGGGGGATGAAAAGACACGGGAAAACAGGGATGATCTTGGGTGCAATTTGCTTGGAGCGAACAGGCCTGTTCAGTCGGTGATTACCGCCCTGATCAAGTTTTCTCTCCCTTGCTTGTCTCTCTGCTCCAGCCTCTGATTGGTTGTGACAGCGAAATCGATCAATGACGTCATGCGCGGTAGCGCCAACGCTCTGAAAGGGACTCAAGTTTGAGAGTGTTTTTTGGGGTTATAAGAGTTGTCTGTCCGCTGTAAATTGTGTAGGAGGCTTATTACGGTTGTCATAGTTTCGATAATTTGTGTACATTGACATTGTTCTGAGACGCTTCTTTTTTGTCTGGTATAATCCCTCTTCTCCTTCCTTTGTTTTTTTTTTAATCCCCTCTCATCTCCCATCTTTTTCATTCCTCATCAAGGTTGCCAGACTTGGCTCTTTCGGAGCCAAATACCAGATTTTTTTGGCCATTTTTAAGAGTCGTTGATTCCCAAATAACTGACTGCTTTTTTTTTTTTTTGCACTAACAGACTTCGAGTCAAATTGTACTAATTTCCTATACAAAAAAGTACCCTTCTCAAACTGTTTGGTAATTCAAGTGATCGGGCTTCTGTCATTATACCCCAATGAACACGAATGAAAGAACGATCTCTGTTTCCATTGAACAGTTGTTTGTCATTATGTTGCTTTAATATTATATTTATTGTCATCCTAATACTCTTGTACATCTAGTGACACAGTTCATAGTAAATTTCTTGTCTGTGTCAAATTCTTTCCCCAGTACACTTTATACAGACAAGGTTTGGCTCTTTTTTTTCGCAAGCGATTTGCCTTTCGGTCCGAAAGAAAATCTGACATCCCTACTTCTCATCCCTTCTTTGCGTTGCCAGGCTGTTAATTCTCCAGTGGCCGTCTGCATAATCCATACGTTAGTTAACGTACTGCGTCAACCCCAGTGAACACTACTTACGTTTTGATAGTTTCCCGTGGTTACCGCAGTGCGTTAACTAACGAAGGGATTATGCATACGGCCACTAGACTCTTTTGTTACTGTGCTTATGTTAACAGAGCACCGCATTTCCATACACAGGAAGCAGAGGGACGTAATCTAAAATCATCAAAGACATTTCCCACACACTGCGTTCCCATCTCTTTTCCCATATCCTTACATGAGTGGCAAGTCGATAGCGAGTTCCGGTCGCCGGTTGTCCACAGTGCACTGAGTGCAGTTGACATCCGTCTCCAGTGCTTAAGAATCATGGCTTCATTCGGATGTCGTTGTTTTTGCCGTTGCTGTTTTTTTGTTGTTGATGTTGTTGTTTTCGATGTTTTTGTTGTTTTTGAGAAGAAATTCTTGTACCGGTGTGTCTGTACTGAGATCTGGTCTAGATTATGAACGAGAGTTTGTACATACATATAAAATGCGAGTCCTAGTCCTTATTAAAAGCAAGCCTCGATTCATTGTGTTTCATGGCTTGCTCATAAGTCGCAGCCACCTATATAGCATAGTTAATTCTTTTTTGTTGCAACTTCTCTCTTAATTTCTACACATTCAGGTCACACAACATTGTATTTTCCTAGACTGTATAAAAAGCATTGGATTGCAGCTTCTTTTAGTCACAACTTTTGTCATGCTTTGGTGGAATTACGATTATGTGGAATCGACTTCAGTATTAATTTAGGTAGACCAAGGGAAAGCGTATCCGCACATTGGCTGGGTTTAATCAGGATGTTTATCACTGGGGTGTGCATTTGTGCATGTTTTGTCCTTTGTGAGGACCGCACTGTGTCGAACTTCCATGTTCTCGAAAAAGCTTGCATATTCTTTGAAATGTTCTAGTCTTCAGTCCCTGATTAATTATATTTTATCATGAAAACTTCAAAAACATGAAATCATGAAGTGGTCCCTAGGAAGTCATAATCTGTGAGACTCTGCTGTATTGAACGCGATACGCTGACGTCGTTACTGGCAGGTTTATGTTTCTACACGGAAATGATGTATTCACGTTTCAAAGAGGATAATTTACGAGAAATTGTTTTCTTTCATTTTATTTTCACAAAGTTCTTACCGTGCAACATTTACTCACCCATCCTCTCTTGGTATAAAAAGATATTCAGATTTCGCAATCCCTGACGCCTAAAGGCAGTAAAGGAATACAATCGGTGGCGTGATATCCTTCAAAGGAATATACTTTATGAGCGCAATAAAGTGGAAGTAAACAAGAGAATATGAGCAGCTCTTGGCAGATTAACCCAGCACAGACGGAAACTTCAGTGAAACCAAATTAAAACCAAACAGATCTCCCCCTGCCAGGCGTCCGCTATTTACATAAACTTTATGTCTGGGGAATTTAGCCATTGATTTTGGCCACGGAGCCGGCCATGACGAAGATGATACACACAGCTGTTTTTCTCTGGCTCATCATTCCTTCAGAGAAGATACAAAAACATCGACGTGAGTATGCGCAGGTGGTTGCGTCGTGCATGGACATGTTAACTGCGCGAGGATTGAAGAAGAGAAGATCTGAAATTAGAAGTATGATAGGCGCAGCATGTTGGTGGATTGGGATGCAAGCCGACGTAAAGAGGATAACCCATAAATCTAAGTCCAGAAACACTGAAACGGACAGAGTAGGTGGCCAGACAGAGAGACCAGCTTCAATTCACCTCTGTTTCATCTCCGCCATCTCCCCTATTCTATCAAGGATCCTAAATGTAGTATCTGCTGTAGTAGTGTAAACTGGAAGCTTATTTTTGGTCTTTGTGCAGTCCGAGCTGAAAGCGTTTTTGGTCTTTGTAAACCGAATGCGCTTTTGGTCTTTGGAAGCCGAAAGCGCATTTGGTCTTTGGAAGCCGGAGCCGCTTTTGGTCTTTGGAAGCCGGAGCCGCTTTTGGTCTTTGGAAGCTGGAGCCGCCTTTGGTCTTTGGAAGCCGGATGAGCTTTTAGTCTTTGAACAGTCAGGGCCTGAATCATTTTTTTCGTCTTTGTGCAGTCCGTATGGGAAGGATTACTTGTCCTTGAACAGTTCAAAATGTAATAGTTTGTTGCCACTGTGCAGTCCAAAATGGAATCGTTTCTTTGTCTTTGTATAGTCGGAGCCGATAAGGTTTATTGTTTTTGTCGAGCCAAGATCTCAATAATTTCTTGTCATTATACACGTCGTATACTTTTTCTTATATTTGTGCAGTGCGTTTTGTTTTGTTTTTGCATCCTGACACGTCCTGTTCCTCTATCCTCCTCCTCCTCCATCCCGTCCCACCACTTCCATAACTGTCTAAGGCTAGACCCACCTTCCCTACCGCACTTTACCATCACTTCAGCGCTATCCTGCCACTCTAAGACCATCGATCATGATCCTGGACCCGAGGAACAATGGAAGGCCCGGAGATGAGTGGGTCAATGACGGTAATCTTCTTAAGGCTGCTCACTTTCACTAGTGCGTGCTCTACTGCTCACGGATGATACCGACAGTAATATAGTCCCGTGTAGGTGGGATTCGGGCGGACTGGGAGAGAATCTATAGTTTGCAGTACACTTGTGACAGAGACTGGTTGAAATAGTAGCTGTGACGTTATTCTCTGTTCGTCACGTAGTGTAGACTAATTTGTTAGCGTCATGAACCCCCATTCTTCGATAACACAGCTGTTAGAAACCTCACAATGAGAATCGAGGATCCAGTGTTCGATCCTCACTGTGGGCATTTTTTTTTAAATTAACGAGGAATAGTAGAAGTAATCTATTCATATTCGTTTCAGTGTTATCCATAGGTCTTCTCTTCCTCCGATTTCATCAATTGCAAAGATGTCCTGATGGAGGCATAATAAATACAAAAATGGGAAGGAGTTTGGTTGTTGTTGTTGTTGTTGTTGTTGTTGTTGTTGTTGTTGTTGTTGTTGTTGTTGTGTTTGTTTGTTTTGTTTTCCGTCTTGTGTATTTTTTCACATTCATCTTTCGCTATTTTTTAATTACGTGGACCTTCGAAATCTGCTTCTATCTGCATCTTAAGTACCTGCACTCAAAATCTCAACAGTACACTCTTTTTTTTTTNGGGGGTGGGGGAGTAGCAGCAGGCGAGAATTAGAGCCGGCATTTAAGATCTGACCCATCTTCCCGCCCCCCTTCCCCCCTCCCCGCCCGCAAAAAAAGATCATTAAGAAAGGCCAAAAAATTTCACGCAAAATGGCCAACAATGACAGCAAAGTGGTAAAAAAAAAAAATGACAAAAAATCGCACCAAGCAGTTCCCAGACGTACGATTAATAAAAAAAAAAAATGAAAATTGTCGCTTCAATAACAGTTCATTCTTAATATTGAGCAAGCTGATGAAGAACCTGTAAGAGAAGGTGTGAATTACCTTTACATGCTGTTAACAAAGGCTGCAAGTCTATCTTTTGTCCACTTCTTACATTCACATGTATTATTCAACATTATCTCAGGATCAGCTTAGGCATTAAAGATTTGCATCACAAATCATGTTGTAACACGAATCCACTGTAAGTTAAGATGGAGAACATGGATGAATTCACTGAAAGACTGGCTCATCAACTTAGACTAAAGGAGAAAGTAGCATACTTACTTGAAACAGAAAACGGATACTTCCAAGACGCGGATCAAATTATGTCTGATACAAAGTAAATGAAGTGCAAACCCAGTTGGTGCTTAAGTAACCTCTTCAAAAAAAGCATCATCCGAAAATCGGTTGTAATGCAAAAAGAGCAGAATTTTCACCGATTTCTCAGACAGTGATCTCCTTCGGCTGCTGTCCAGCAAGTCATACAGAGAAAGTCTTCTTTCAACATCGACAGAAGAACACACACAAAATATATAGCGCAGAGTCAAGTTGGCAAGAGCTGGTACTGAAACTGACACCGATCTCCAGAAGAAGTATAGATCTATGTCAGATGTCTGAGAGTGCTGGACGGCTGCTGGCCCCAGCTGGGTAATGTAGAGTTTGAACTCTGCTTCAGGCACCTCCTCTAGCCCAGGTATGGCTGCATAGTCCTCTTGATTTGGGGACAGTGTGGCAGTATTAGCTGGATGAAGAATGCGAATATCTCCGAGGAATTTGATTGCAGGCTGTCCTTCACTGGACATGTATTTCTTCAGTTTCTCTGCAGTTGCTTGGCAAGCATTAGAAAAGGTTTCCCGTAAAGCTGTCTTCTCCTCGGACGTCATTCGTGGTGTGAAATACTGTGAAGCTTCTGCTTCCCTCACCTCGTCTTCTTTAAAGTGAGATGCCAGCTCTTCCAGTGCAGTAAAGGCCTGTAGAATTAGGGAGTGATGAATTAGCTGGCTAGGAAAAGCAAGACATCGTGTGAAATTATTTACTACTTTTTATTTTCTTAATTTTGTTAGACCAAGATGCCGTTCTTACTAGTTAACTCCAACAAAGGTCACTTTCGTTTTAAGCAGAATATAAATATAACTGTTAGTGGTGTCATCAAAGCTCGCTTCCGAAAGTTACAGATGCATCAGCCAACAGGAGCCAATGCAATAGACCATATCAGGGATTGTTGGAATTGTGGCTTGTGATGCCAGAATGACGGCGCATGCATAATAATTGAGGTTGTCTGTACTGTGTGTTCAACGGAGCCATTTTATTGAAAACCCATCATAAATACTTTTTTCCTTTCCTAATTACTTCGTTTCTTCCACTGCACTCCTTTTTTGTCTTCAGCAGTTCAGTCGATATTTAGCTCTCATATTACAGGATATTGCTGGGCAAGCTGAGTGCTTGTACAGTAGTGTAAATAAATTCAGAGCAACTCACAAAGGTAACATTATCTTATGATAATTGCTGATTCGTGAGGGACCTGTAAATATTACAAAACGTCTTCCTCGTCAGCTTGGTTATATTTAATGTCCCCTAGCGCAAGGTGGCATTATTCAGAGGCTGAATGAGACAAATCTCCTATTTTTCTCGGGTGTCCAGCAGGAGTGGTCCAGCAACACCAGGGGTTTTGTTCGAGTCAGGAGTCCTGGACAATTTCTGGCTTGAGGGCTGTCCTTCTTCCATCCCTGCACGTTTGCAGGGTTGGAGGGCGACATGCACGCACATCCCGATGGACGACGTTCTCTCTCTTCCTCTGAATCGTGTGATGGACCTCAGAATGAATTCACCATTGAACATTTAGTCGCCTCTTGAAAGCTTTCCTAGGTCCTGCCATAACTGCCATCTTGTCGATTTTTTTACGTCCAGCGCCGCACTCTGTCAACAAATGATGAAACACGACTTCTGTGAGAGGTTTTTAAAACTTTTTTTTACTAACCTTCATTACTGTGGGCTTCTGACACTGAAAGACATCAGCCATCTGAAAAAATGGGTCGCTCTTTCTTACGATGAAATTCATCTTCGCTGTCATCACGCGCAAGGAAGAAGGGTCGTGGAGGAGGGAGTGTACAGTGATGAGCGTGTCCGGTGTCATATTCTTTGCGTGTGCCATTTCCTGCTCAATGAAATCTCTGTACAAGGGGAGTCTGGGAAGATGATAGGCCACTGCATCATACCAGCACCTCCATCTGTAGATTTTCATGAATAAAAGCGTGTAAATAATAAATTACTGAAAATAATGCTGTCCTTGTGTAACATTTCTTCCTTTCGCGTCCTTCCATCCAGATATGATAAACAAAATAAATATTACCGATATGTAAAGAATACAAACTAAGTCTTCTAGCTGCGTGCAGTTTTGTGTTTTTTTTTAAATGGGCACAGACATTATTTAAAGGAACTGATTACCGAATACAACAAACACATACAAATACAAACTAACTGCTTCTAGCTGCTTGCAGCCCTTTTTTTTTTTAATGGGCACAGACACAATTTAAAGGAACTGATTACTGAAAACAACAGGCACATCATCAGTTATATATTTTATGAAGTTCAAAGCAATAAAAACAAAATGCCAAAGACACAAAGAAGCCATGAATTATATAAGTCACCTTGCTCCAGCTGGATTTGGAGCTGTCGTGGGCTGTTCTTCAGGTCTCACTTTCTTCAAGTACCGGATGTATCTACCCTTGCGAGCACCTGCATGCCAAAACATGGCATTAAACGCTTCCACAAACTGGTTTACCATTTTAAATGGCTTCCTGAAACAGATATCACAACGATCAAATTATATTTTGAGAATGCTTAGATAATAATATAGTTCTGATGTACAGCGGACATCTGTTAACACAAACATAGCATAACATAGCCTCCCTGCTCTGTACATTCCCATTCAAAAGTCCCAACTACTTTGCTGCTTATAAAGTGCACACTGGATAACACTTTCAGTAGAAGTGGATGTATTATATTATTTTTATCTATTACACTTTCTTTTGTATTAGAATTAAAAATATTAGTATTGTATTTTTTCATCGTAACAAGCGTTGGAAGTCTTCTCCTAGATTGTGAGTTACTTGTCATACATTATTAACTGATACTGAGTTACTGAGCATAGCAATACCCGTATTGGAAATCTTCTGAAGACCAAAGTGTAGCATTTTCATAAATTACTATCGCATCCAGATATAGAACATTTTTTTTGCAGTTTAATCTTTATAAATGTTTGATATTGCTACCTAAATGCTTGACCAAGCACGTTCATTATGTGAGCCATGCAGATGAGATGAACCGAATTGGGCAAGAGTCCAGCCAGAACATCTGTGTACGCCTTTTTCATGTATGTAGCGTTGTCCGATTCAAAGACCACTACGTCATTGAAGTTTATCTCATAGCTGGACAGTGTCTGTACCACAGCCTGAGACACACTACTGTGATTTATTGTCTCAAGGTAAACTGTATCCAGCAGGTAGGAAGGGACTGATCCATCCTCTTTAGGAACAAGTGGCGATGCAAACACGTTGAGAACAAAACTGCGAAATACATAATTGTGCGATCAGATCAGGCTTCATCAATGAACCAAGCAGGAATTGTCTTTTTCCTCCCGCGTTTCACTTTTGCTGAATCCACAATTTACTCTCTTTTGACCACTTTATTAAGTTATGTTGGTGTTGTTGTTTTTTTTCAAATGTTGACAAATTGCTATGAATACACAAGCCTGTATGTATGTTTGTCTGAGTTAAAGTTTCACGGCGGTTCATTGCGACTATGGTTACGCTTCGTTACTATACGTAGGAATAGCTCATTACCTAGGAAATAAAAAGTAGGAAGACGTCGAAAACGACTCGGAAATGTTATTCCTAGGACGTAGGTTACATGTTTGTCACAGCGTTGTTTACACTAAATAGTTAGAACGTACATGCACGTCATAACATAGCGAAGGGGTTAAATTTGCTCACACTCCAAAAGTCCTCCACACATTGTATCAAGTCGGAATAGAGATGAGTGAACGTTGTGAACAGTTAATGGTGTGAATTTAGTAGTCATAATGGATTTAAATGTTCGTGATTCCCAAAATATCCCAAATAAACTTGTTATATTTAATTGTGCTGCCCCGTCGCATACTGTATATTTGCCCACGTACCACAGTTTGGTCTGGACTTACTCCAATAAACTCGTTAAACTTGTTGATAGGAATGAAAACAAAAAGATATGGTTATTAAAGAAACGAAAAGACTGAAATATAATTATTCATTCTGTAGTATCCTCACCGTCCTATTTCATCCGATGACTCGTCGCACATGATGTCGACAGGTTTTTGGCGTAGCTTTTCCTTCAGCTGTGCTCTTCTGATGGAATATTCCAGTGGGAGGTATATGTGGCTCAGTGTGTCCGCACTTGGAATTTCTCCGCCATTGATGACTCGGCTCTGCAGAAATGTCCTCACAGCCGGATGATCAGTCTTCGAGAGTGGTATATTGGCTGCCGCACACATGGCCACCCACTCTTCACAGATGTTTGAGTGTTCTGTTCAGTGAAAGAAACAACAAAACACCGTCATGCGTACATCACACACTGTTAACAAATGAAAATACAGTGTATATCCAGAAAAGGAATTACAGTCAATCAGTGTTAACACCTAGTAATAGGTTGCCTTGGCCGGGGGAGAACCAGGAATATGGCAAGAACATGACCTTGTGCCTCTATCCATCATTAAAGTTAGATAAAAGTAAAGTACTTTGTAGTCAGTCAGCCCATACCTTGTCTGAAAAACCATTCTACATTACTGCACTGTTGAAACAACGCAGAAGTAAGATAAGATAAGATTTTTTTTAAAATAATAAAATTAAATTAAATTAAATTAAAATAAAATAAAATAAAATAAAATAAACAAGTCAAAAAGGTAATAATAAATAATCACAGTCATTGAGAGTTTAGATCAAGAGCTAGATCTATGTGGCCGTTTAAAGTAAGCTTACCTTGATCAGGAATCGCAGATGATGTTGTCGTTGAAAAGTCCAAGATCTTCAGTCTCTTCTTTGCTGGGTCGTCCTTTGCTCGCTCCACCGCTCTTCTATGTTTATCAGTCTTAAGATGAGCGTCGATGGAAAATTTTCTTCTATGCTCTAGGACAATGTTGCACGGGGTACAGAAGAGCCTGTCCTCAAAAACGTGTGTAACGTTTAGATACTGCCTCTGCCTGTCTGTGGCACTGATGTTACTTGCCATTTTTTTATCCCTTTGCAGAAATGTATCCATAGGCAGTCTACCAATGCATTGACTCACTGCTGCAATGTAAACTGACAGTTGGAAAGTGCGAAAGATGCCATGGAGTTTCGAAGAGCAGTTCTGCTAGAATCTCCCTCAGCAATAGAGGAAGGCGACGCGCGGAAGACAAAGCTTCGTGATGGTGGCACTTCGTAAATTTTACATTATATTTGTCCGCGATGCCAGAATCAATAAAAAATTAACAAAATTGCACAAAATTGCCGGGAAACTGGGAAAATTGAACAAAATTGTGCAGAGCGTCGAAAATTGCGCTGCAAAATTGCGAATAGCAATGCAGTTGGTTTTTTTTTCGGGGACAGCTAACATCCATTTTGGTCCTTGGCACCTTGTTTTTCCTTCCTCTTGGCTCTTTTAGCTCAAGGGCAAATTGTACATAAGTCGTAATTGATTTGAGGATTTTTTTATTCTCATGGAGGTTGACATTGTACTTCCATTGCCCACATTTTTTTCCTTCACAGATTGCTCTCAGAGACACACACCGCTCCTTCTAACTTTCTTGTTCTTTATTAGGTCAGTTTTGACCTCTTGTTTCACCTACGCTTTGCAGTTTTCATTTTCTTGAAAGTAAGGCTCAAATCCTGTCTGAAACGTTTAGATTGGATGCTTAAATCACATGTTTTTTTATATATATTTTAATACGCCGGCTTTGGCTTCCTGGGCCCAAAAAGGAGCAGGGAGGTAGGATACAAGCGGATGAATAGGGTGTTGCATAACTGCCACTAAATAGGTGCCAGAGACCTTTATTTGGAGCATTTTAGGACAATTGGTTGGAAATAGACTGGAGCGTTTGAGGCAGATTCTCAGGGTCTCTAGATTTTTTCCCCACACCCTATTTATTATATATCCGATAGTGAAGATCCGTTTCCATTCATTCAGTCATCAAGGTTGTCCTTCATGCAGAAAGACGACAGATCGATGGACGAAAAGGTGGTTTGAGGTGACGCCATCTGTCGACATTGATTGGTCAAAGTTCAAACACTGCAACATTCAAGCATATAAGTACAAACACGGAGACCACCATGTAGTTTGTTGCAAGACAAAGACATAATACTTTTTCCTCCCACTCGTATTTTATTCCTCCGAGGTGATCATTGAACATTGAATGGCGTATTTCAAAAGACATATTCTTACAATGATGATGGAATGGTCCAGGGTCAGTAACTCGCTGTTGGATAGGTCGAAAGTCATTCCAGAATCAGAAACTATTACAGAAATGTCAATGGCAGGAAGATAATCTACATTATTATTCTTCCGCCTACAAACCATCTTTTGTTTTTCCCTGAGGTCATTGATCTTTGAACATCTTAAAATGATGGTGGAATGGTCCAAGGTCAGTACTCGCCGCTAGCTAGTTTGGAAGTCAGTCTAGAAACAGAAACTATCACACCGATATCAGTAGAGTACTTTTCTGCTTGCAAACCACCCTAATATTCCCTGAAGTGATTGATCACTGAACATCATAAAATGATGTTGGAATGGTCCAAGGTCAGTACTCGCCGCTAGATAGTTTGGAAATCAATCCAGAAACAGAAACTATCAGCTAGATATATGTGGCAATATTATCTACAGTAATACTCTTCCGCCTACAAACCACCCATTTTTTTCCCTGGAGGTGATTGATCATTGAGCATTGAAGGGCGTCATTTGAATAGAAATCTTTACAGACATGATGGACGAGGTTATCTACTTGCTGGAAGATACTGCGGAAGGTTCATCACAAATCAGACACCATCGGATTGGCATCTTTTGCTATGAGACGACGTAATGCTCCCCCTCTCTCTCTTTCTCTCTCTCTCTCTCCTCCCCTGACCTTTGTTGTTTCCCCTGAGATGACCATTAAATATCAGACAGCGGGGCGTCATCTCAGTAGACATCAGACTGACGATATACTGGCCAGGGTTAATATTCGCTGCATGGAAGAAACTGCATAAATTCATCCAGATATGGAGACTGTCGCATAGGTGTCTGCTACTATGAAGCGAAGGACTACTCTTTCCCCCCTCCCATCCCGACTACCACTCGCCTTACACCCACATCACACCTACTCCTCTGGGCTTTTTTTTTATTCCCTGAGGTGATTGACCATTGAACTCGAGGAACATTATTTGAAGAGACACCTTAATAGACATGATGGTCGAATGGGCTAGGGTTAGTACTCGCTGGAAGTCACTGGAATTTCATTCAGAACCAAACTAGGCCATGTTCCACCGGGACCCCGCTGTGCTTGTAGCGAGTTGATGAGATTATGCTGGTGTATAGGAAATCGTTCCCTCACTCTTCTCTTCCACTCATTCCTTCCTAGAATGTCTGTACCCAATGGCTCTAATAGAAAATAGAAAGAAGACCAACAAGCCGCAGGCAAGATGGAGTTGTTTCCCCCATCAGTTGGAAAGATTTGCTCTGATTGGATAACGAGGGTTGCGTTTCCTCTTCCTGTCTGGGATCATCTAATTGCGGTGTCCTTTTAGAAACGAAACTTCTTTTTCTTTTTGTCTCAAGAAATGTCACTCCCGCCTATTATCTAGGTCTGGTTCAATAGAATAAAGTAATTCTTCCTGCCTTTTCTGAAGTACATATAGAACTGTTAGTAGGTTATCTTGCGATAGGGATTGTAGTGCTCTCATTACACTGCATGATTATGTAATCCCCTTTGTATTACATTTCACGTCCTTTAGTACATTGTACGAGTATGATAACATTGGTGCCTTAGGTTAATCGTTAATTATATTGATATTTTTCTGGTGCTCATGTTTTTATAGCTGGAGCAAATGCAAATTCTTATCTCTTGCATCCCAGTCCCATCATGGTCATATCGTGAATGATATGGGTCACCCACATTTCCCTCTGTCCTGCAGTCTTTCAAATGAGTCCCTGGCTTTAGGCAGGGAGACTGTTGTGAAATGGTAGTGGGGAGTGCCTTAGGTATGGCATTGGCACTGCATGATCCTCAGCGAGTTGGGAAAATTATTGAGTGGAGTGGGTCTGGCCTGCTTGGGTAATAATTGTGTGATGTGTCGTTGGTGGGTATTGTCTGGACACGAGACTTATAGACGTCTTTATCACTATTAATTCAGCACATATTTATTGTTACTTTCTCGATACAACACCAAGCATATCCCAAGCCCAGCATGTTGACAACCGTTTGTTACGCACGTGCCCTCCTGGTTATCCTGGATGCGCAGTGTTTTCGTTCTGTTTGTTTTGTTTTTTTTGTTATGGTTGACATTTCTGTTGATATTATCCGTGGCAGCGGTGCTGGTGGCAGTTTTTATTTTATCAATTATGTTTCTGATTACTTTTTTTATGCGTATAAAAAATATGTTTTTAATCCTGCAAACATGGCAGTGGTTTGTACAGCAGCACTCTTGTGAGGAAAGTTAGCAGCAACAGCAACACAATAGCATCAACTGCAGCAGCAGCAGCAGCAGTATTGTTAGTAGTAATGATAGTGATAGCAGATTCCTAACGAAATGTGAACTTCTCTGTCTAAACTAGAACTCTTTGTTTTGTCATCATCGAATACATTCTCATCATACAGTAAAAGTTATTGATCATTCATACAAAGATTCATTCAGTGACTCACCCTTTCTTCCCTTTTTTTTTTTCTTTCATTTATTCATTCCTCTTGTTCATCCTTTATTACCTGATGTGTTCCTTTATTCCTCCCAGGCCTGTAAGAATAACAGAAAGAAGATCCGTCGCCGAAACATCATACATTTGAAGAGACTGATCATTCATACAAACATTCATTCAATTATTCACTCATCCTTCCTTTCTTTCTTCTTTCATTTATTAAAAAATCGTGTTCATCCATTATTACTTCATGTGTTCATTTATTCCTCCCAGGCCTGTAAGAATGAGAGAGAGGAGATTCGTCGGCGTCTCGCCATGGCTGCGGACGAAGAGTTCTCCTACACCAGCGGGGACGGAGACGAGGACACGGGACCTTTGTCACCACGGAAACAACGACTGCAGGTGAGCAGTAGGAGGAATGGAGTGAAGGGATGTTGGGGAAAGACAAAAAAAAAGGCTAGGGTGTTGGGAGAGGAGGATGGCAGACAGAAGAGAATGTCCTCTCGGGAAGAGAGAGAGAGATAGAGAAAAAGAGAGAGAGGGTGCAGGTACGTGAGTGAGAAGATTTTTGAAGAAGATGGAGGGGAGTAATCGTAGAGATGAGAGTGAAAATACAGCTTTTATTTACCCCGAAAGGAAATCGGTTTACAATGGCTGGTTTACAATGGCATACAATATTATACATCTCAGTCATAATACAAACACACAGAACAGTACCCATCATTTTATATGAGGGGTTTCATGGCAAAACGCGTTATCCACCAATATGAATTTTTAGCTTATTCTACATACTTCATGTAGCCGTAGGAGTATTTAGTAAACATGTATATTTCCATTCCATAGAAAGACATTTGATCAACATTATTTATGACTTAAATTTCGCCTTTCACATAAAAATATGCTTTGTATCTGGTCTGTTTTGCCACAACCCCCGAATGGTGTATAATGCGTTTTGCCATGAAACCCTTCATATATACTACGCAATATTGGAAATGAAATGCATAACAAAAAGTCATTGCTGGTCGCCCACACTGCAGCGTCCTGGTCCCCCTCAACTCTAAAGCCAGGTACTCATTTACACCTGAGTCGAGATGGGAAAGAGAAGTGACGTGTCTTTCCCAAGGACACCACAACATTTCCTTAATGTTAGCATTAATACCGTGGTCATTTTTCAGACTGAGCCTATAGACTGGAAAAGTAATCCGAGTTATATTTGCATGGCTCTTGTCCAGTGTCTCATACAGACTTCGCGGTGGAGATGCTACATGCAATTATTGTCGACCGTCGATGTAAAGCGTGATAGAGGAGGGAGGAGTTGAGACAGTGTTTAATAAAATCAGGTTCCCTTCACAACCGTGCCCGTTATAGATGGGCTTTACTGTACTGTGTTCTGTTGATCTTGTCAGTTGTTCTGTTGTGCACCCTGTTTTCCTAACCCCCCACCTCTTCATTGAAACCTGAAAGACACAGCCATAATTGACTCTTGCAGCGTGGGACGAGCTTTGAAACGGAGCTTTCTTGTGAGAGCCTGTGATTTGTCGGTCATTTTTGTGCCAGTCATCAAGTTATATATGGCTAACAGATCAATACCTGAAGTGTCGTTCTTTATTATTTCAGAGCTATCAGTCATCAAAGGCCCAGGTTAAAGTTACCAAAAGTCCAGGTTAAAGTTATAGCCCTGTGTTAAAGTTATCATAGGCCTGTGTTAAAGTTATCATAGGCCCATGTTAAAGTCATCGTAGGCCCAGTTTAAAGTTATCATATGCTGTGTTAAAGTTATCATAGGCCTGTGTTAAAGTTGTCATAGGCCCATGTTAAAGTTAACATTCCATAGTGTACAGGAGTAGCCATTCTTTATTATGTCAGTATACCTTTAGTATGGCAGAGTTGCCAGTCGTTATTAGGCCACTTAGAGTTAATGCTCCTTATTACGTCAGAGTTACTTTGCTCAAGTATGCCAAAGTTATGGTTCTGGTTTATGATTCCTGTCCTGTTCCAGATGTATCAATTCTTACCTTGAATTCCGTCCCCAGGCCCGCCTACACGGTGCACCCAGCGGAATGCAGATTTGCTTCATGAACGATGACGTTCTTGATGATGAGGACGACGATGCAACCGCAAATTATGATGACGAAGATGACAAGGAGGGAGGAGAGAAGACGCCTTCAGAGAAGGAAGGATCTAGTCAGGTAAGGAGATTTGGTGTGATACGGGAAATTCACCCAGGCCTAGCTGTCATCAGTCTAAGACTGTCACCTCTTTCCAGCCTGACCTAACACTATTTGACCGTCACCTCTATCCAGTCTGACCTAACAGTGTATGGCTGTCATCTCTATCCAGTCTAACCTAACAATCTAAGACTATCACCACTTTCCAGTCTACCCTAACAATCTATGACTACCACTTCTATCCAGCATGACCAGCAGTCTAGCACTGCCACCTCTCTCCACCCTGATCTAGCAGTCGCTAGTCTACTGCTGCCACCTCTTCCAGTGTGTCGCATCTCGTGCCATCATTATCAATCTTCTCCCTAACACCCTCCAGGAGTTACGGCTAAAGTCACGGCTAGCCTCAGCTTCTTCCGCTTTTCTTCATGTTGTCTCCTTGTTACTAAATGTCGGATCGACTAATCGGCTTGAAGGATTTCCCAGGTGGGCCAGTAGTGTGATCCGACTATGGCGCCTAATTTTAGCTAGTTTTTATAGTTTCATGATACCACGGAAAGGGTAGGGGTAGTGACGGGCCAGATCGATTTCTAGTATCGGCACTATCGATAACGAGCATTTGCGATGACAGTGTTATTTGAAAAATATTACGACTCCAAAAGTCTGATAACTTCTGATCATTTTCTGTTATTATGCAGTATTGTCGTGTTAATTAAAGCTTGTGAGAGATGGATACATTTCTTAAATATTTCACACAGTTCGGGATGGAAAAGAAAACGAACACAATACAAAGGAAGATGTAAGTTCTCTTGTTTTCTCTGCCTCTTTTGAGAGCCTATAATGAAGTACCTAAGCCAGCTACATTGACCAAGTGTGAAGAAGCTACTGCCCATTCCCTTTTTTTTTTAAATCTTCAGTACCAGATCTCCTTGCTGTGTACCCAAATTCTAACAAAACTGAAACGATTTTCTTCAGGGCTGCCTTGTACTAAGTATCGAATTGAAATATAGTTGATGGTAATGATATTTTCGCTCTGTCAATAGAATATGAATATTGGGTATCGCGATACTTGAAAATTCAAGTATCAGTCCGCCACTGGGTTATAAAAGACAAGGAGGGATGGGGAATGAATGTGGAGAGGATAAACGCTGTCACGCAATTCCTTATGGCTGCAGCAGCCCATTAAAGAAAGTCAGGAGACACTCTGGTGACTGGAAGGAGCTTTCACGACTCGAGAGTAACTCGCTCTACCTCAGACTGGATGGCACTTGAGAAATGGATGACGAGATCGTGACGTGTAATGGATATTATTGTACTGTTGCGTGTCTGCTATCCAAACTCCAAACAAAGCAGAATCTTAAGATGCTTGTAGGGGAGAGGCCGAAGGAAGAGAGTTGGAGGTATGAGGATTTGATGAGGGATGTGGGTAAGAAGGAGGGAGAGAAGTTTGCCAGGAGTTTGAAATAGGCGCTGTTATGTTCACTGATATTTGAGAACTTAAGCATTAATGATTGGATGTTTTACCATTGTAAGAATGACATTAGTGACAATATTCAAATTTGTGTTTAAGCTTAAAATTGTAAGCGCGTTGAGAATTTAAAGTCTCGTAATGTTAATGAATAAAGCCCATGATCCCGTTTTTCTCCAAACTACGTTAAGTAAAAGAGTAATTTTATTATCCAAAGATGAAAAAATTGACTTGCTTGCAGTAAACAAGTACACAGTAATAATGTAATAGCATCAATATGAGATCTTTACAGAGCAAAGACGACAGCACTTTTATCACGCGTCCAGACGTCCAGAAACGTGACGTACAGAAATGTTCACGGCCATCGTCACACCAAAAATCACTTACATCCTCGTCGCACTCGCTAACCTCAACCCCGTGCCTCACCCGGTCCCATTGGAGTATTTTATCATCTTTATTTTCAGAGAATACGAACAGTTAAAAGTGACACAAGTGTAAGTGCCCTTTCCGGCGGGGAGGGAGGGGGGAAAAGATTATAAGAAATAATGGCCATTGTAAGAATATATGTGTATGATCTAATGGGATGTTGTGGAAGTTGTAACTGAAGCTGTTAACATTAAATGGAGAGTGAGTGAATGAGTGAGAAAGAGAGTATGAGACAGGGAGAGAGAAAGTGAGGGAGAGAGGTAGACAGAGAGAGTGAGATAGAGAGAAAGAGACAGGGATGTCAGTTACTGAATGTAAGTGATAGTTATGCATATGTTTTCCCTTACATTTATTCTTTTGAACTGATGTGAAACTGTATTGTTTGTGGGTGGCTTTCACCTAAAATAAACAAATTCTCATTCAGCTGCTTCACACTATTCATGTAGTATAGGACGTCATACCTAAACACGAACGTTTTGGAAAAACCTTCGTTGTCAGTGGTTTGCCTTATGATGTCGTGAAACTATAATGGACGGGTCCCCATACCAAAACTCAGTATAGCCATCTTAAGATCTTTCTCAGTTCTTTGGTACAGAAATTGGCACACAAAAAAAATGATACGTAGGAAGTAATGGCACGAGAGAATTGTCCTTACATTCAGGACCTCTCCACAGCGTTTATTGTACTCAATAGCTTTCAGGTCATACATAAAAGAAAAGGATTGGATGAAGCTAATAGGCATTATTAGTTTTCCCAAGATGGTGGATACTGCGTTTTGCCATGGGACTCTTCTTCAGGTGTGGTTTCTTTTCACGTACTTGACAGTCGAGATGCAGTAATTACGCCATTAGAGCTGCGCGGTTCCAAGGCCGTCCTTAATAAAGTTGTTGTAGATGTGGACGAAGATGACTGTTATCTTTTTTAATGACAACTGGATATAATATCATACTACGACCAAACCATCTCTCACTCTCTCTCTCTCTCTCTCTCTGTCTGTGTATGTGTGTGAAAGAGCGAGTCTCTTTCTCTCTTCTTTAAATATGTTGTGTATGTGACTTGCATCCTCCCTCCCTTCTCTCTCTCTCTCTCTCTCTCTCTCTCTCTCTCTCTCTCTCTCTCTCTCTATGTGTGTATTAGGTTTTGTCAGAGGGCCATTGATTGATTTTGTTCAGACGTCACATACGCCACACTTTGTTTCATACTTTTTCTCTGACAGATATCCACAAATTTCCCTTTACCAAAAAAAAAATAATGTATATCTTCTAAATACTTTGAACTGTTTTCTTTTGTCATTTCACATCAAAGTTCGAAACGAGTACTCTGTGACCCCCTCCCTTTCCCCCAAATAAAAAAACTCGAGCCACCCTCTCCCCATACACGGATCCACTGATCCTCATTGTCCTGTTCTGCCTATCTCATATTCCCACTCTTCACCTACCATCTCAGACGTTTCCGAAAAGTGTGGACGATTCTCATCATGATGACCTCATTATTTTCGAGATATCGACAAGAAGACGTTGGGTCCCCTTCAGGCCTGTAACGACGGATAAATTGTTATGTTCCCACAAACAGCGAGATGTCCCGGTGGGAAGGCAGAGATTGGAGAAGGAGGCGCCGTTCCTTGACGTCATTTGTTTCTAGTCGAGTACTGGATGCTAAGCTGATCAGAATTGTGGCTTGGAACGGGAGGGAAGAGGGGATGGGTTTAGCTGATCAGAATGTAGGGATCCTGGGAGGCCGAGTCTGGTGAGGTTTGCCAGAACGAGTCTGCTTGTTATGGAGGCTTGACTTGCTGGGAAGAAGAAAAATAAATGGAATATTCCGTACGCATAGACCTTTGAATATTTATGATGGCTGTCAGAGAACGCAGAAAGAATGATGATGTTCTTCTGAATTCCTTCCATTAACTTTCTTTGTCTAATGCTGTCCATTGGTTATGTAAGATGGCGCGTACAGGCTCCATTTTGCCAGCCTGAGCTGTACAGGCCAACGGGTATTGGGAATTTTTCTATCAGTGCCAAGTGGCAAGTACGTTGATTGGATGGTCAGATTCAATAAGTGATGCCGGCCAACAGTGGCGACCTATTTTTCACACTTGCTTTGGTCATTGCGGAAATTTCATTTGGTCGACGGAGAGAGGAGGCGCAGCGTTGAGTGGTGATTTTCAAAGTCTTGGGAGGAGATGGAGGAGAAAATGGGTGGAGAAATAGTCATATATTTGGAGAAGTAATTGGAATGCATAAAGCAGATGAGGATGAACGCATCTCAGTTTGAGAAGGATGAGGATAAGAACATCGCTAGGGTGGATGAAAGAAGAAGGAACATAAAGGCGAAGAAAAAATAGGAGGAAGAAACAAGGGGTGAAACAAAATAAGAATCGAGTAGAAATCGCTTGTTTTCCTTGTTTCTGTTCTTTCTTTCCCATCTTTCTCGCTTTTTCTTGATTAGTTTCTCTTTCTCGAACCTACCTATCTTTTTTTTTCTTTGTCTCTTCCTTCGGCTTCTACTCTGTTCTCTTCATAGTGCGTGACCGACTCGAAGTAGTTAGAGAAACTGTCTTTGGCAATATTTTATTAAGAAAGTGCAAAGAATGTTAAAAGATGGGACTTGTAAAGACCTTTGAAATACTTTGCAACACACCCTGACCTGTCATGGGAGACCTCCAAAACAAACGAAACTGAGATGCTCTGGCCATGTGTAACGTCATCAGAGCAATCTAAAATTAGTCCTTAAAGGAGAACTTAAGGACCAAAGAGCGCAAGACGGAAACGATGGATGGATGGCATCAAAAAGCACGAACGTATCTAGATCTGTCTTTGGAAATGTGCTCAAAAAAGACATCCAACACTGAAAAGTTGAAACCCTTTGAACATCGACCTCTACAATGATGTAGAAACATCCTATGGGCAGATCCTGAGATGGAGGCTTAACCTTACTGCAAAAGGTCAGCAACTGCAAAGGGCATGACAGTTGTAAGGAAAGATCTTCGAAAGGGCACTGTAAATCCGCCTATAGTATAAAACTTTAAAGTTTAATGTAGATACTGTTACAGGATGATGCCAATATGCTTTACATTGTAGCTGCCAGGGATGAATTCAAAATGTCACTGTTTTGTGAGGTGCTAAGTAAGGAGCAGAATCTATTCAAATTTGAATGCCCATGGTGTTTGTAGTATCAAGTTTC
The DNA here is from genome assembly GCA_033807755.1 of Ellobium chinense. Lineage (NCBI taxonomy): Eukaryota > Metazoa > Mollusca > Gastropoda > Ellobiida > Ellobiidae > Ellobium > Ellobium chinense. Next base: position 825,494 of record JAWQUT010000318.1, read on the forward strand.
AGGGTGATTTTGTAGTAGATTAATGATGGGGAAGGTGATGCCCCTGGGAAGATGGTATTGATTGAGGATAGCTACAGCAACGACACACACCAAGTTAAGCCACATTTTACATGGTCTTCCTTCTTCTTCCTCCTCTCCCGATTTTTTTCCCTCTCCTTCTTGATCTTGCAGCTTCGCAGAAATCCTTGCCACACGGTCACAAGGGACATCAGCGATGCTAGGGCGACAGCCCTCCGAATTCTGTCCCTTGGTCTTACCGGAAACTCATTAGTTTGCCTGCAAGAGGTCTTAACGAGCTTTGGGGGGAGATTCTCTTCATTTGGGGCTGCACTTGTCACGAAATTTCTCGTCAGCAACGTCTTTCAATCCTTTCTGGGCGAAATTGCAATACCGTTTTAACTTTCTTTCGTTTTCCTTATGACGTTGTTATTTTTATGTTCCTTCCAGAACCCGGATGACATTTATCCTTTCTTCATACAAACACATTTTCGTCGTGGTATTACTCTTATTCTTTGGGTTTGTTTTTTTTGTCGGACGAGTGCCCGCGGGGAGATATCGTATGCTAATGGAACAACCCGGTCAGTGTGCCATAACTGGGAAAGCAGCGCTGGTTATGGCTTTGTGCTCTGAGAGCATTGTTTTTACGTGCCTTCCCTGCAGATTACTCTCTGTAATATTTGTCGTTGCTTTTTTTCGACATATGGGCTGTAAAACCATTTTCTGTGGCATCAGGATCGTCAGGACGAACGAGATAAATCTAAAAGGTTGCATATGCCTAAAAAAGGTTAAACATGCTTTAAAAGGCTACAAAGGCCTAACATAAATTCCTTGTCTTAACAAATATCTTACTCTTCAGCTAGACAACATCCCGTATGAGGCAACACTTACTCATTGTTGTTTAATAGTCATTGTGCTCAAATAAGATACAGTTAAAAATATAGCGATGGCTTTGAACTTTTGAGATAATCCGTGTTAGGTGAAAAGAGGCTGAAAAAAAGAAAAACATGTCCCTTATTGGTCGCAAGGGTGTGGTTAATACCATGTCCATTTGAAAAGACCTGCAGTTTTTGAGACGTTTTTGCAATACCCGGATTGGATGTAATATACGTCAAATTTCCACGTGAAAAAACTCATTCTGTATGTATGTTAAGGCAGTGTCTCCAACCTATAGACTTTTCCAACGTATAGACTTTTTAGTGTTGTACTGGAGCATATATGATGGGGATAAATACGAATTTTTAGCCAAAAGTGAAATTTTCTGTAGATTTAGCCCTTCAACGTGGGTGGAAGTATGCCCATGGATGGTGTACGCTGATGGATGATTCCAAAAAAAAGAGAGAGAGAGAGAGAGAGATGAATACCAAATTAACGATCGGGCAGACTTGTTGTCCAAAAAAGTAAAGAAAATGAGAACTCATAGAGGTTTTAAGATGCTAACTAATTAAGTTTTGTTTTGTATAATTCTGTAGCTAGTATGCAGGACCCCTATCCCTCTCAGACTGGGCAGTGCAAAATGGAAATTGGTTAGTGGGTCAGTGAGCTGTCACGTGTCTGATCTTTAGTATGGGCAGGGAGACAGGGGATAGAACATGATATTGTATTTTGAAGATTAGAGCAGTGCAGCTTAGAACGTAGCGATTCTACAGTTATTTTTGTTGTTACTGTTGTTTGTATTGTACTAGTGGAACATGTATTGCTGCTGTAAATTGTTCTCTCCAGCATAATCGATGTCAGGAGAAGAATGTGGAAAAAATTGGGACAGTGACTATTCAGGCTTTTTTTGGTTTTGGAAACTGTTTTCGGTTTGTTGGCAATATCCAGAAACTGTCCCATCTAGTGCCTAGTTTGGAGAATGGGGCAGGGAGAGGAAAGAGAAAGTGCCCTTCGGACGACCCTAGATGTAATCATTGTTTAGGACCTCTCTCAAATGTACCTGCTCCTAATATTTTTGCACACCGCACTGTTTTGACTGACATTAAACCCGAAAGTTTCGACATATTTCATAACCAGATATGGAGACGCAAACCCCCTGTGACTGTATGCATAATCCTTAGGTTAGTTAACGTATGCGGTAACCACGGGAAACTTCCAAAACATTAGTAGTGTTCACTGTGGTTAACGCCATAAGTTAACTAACGCATGGATTATGCATACGGCCACTCGTGCTTGAAATAAGGTTAGGCGCAAATTTAGGGTTAGGGTTATGGAAGCAAAACAAATTTGGGACAGTCCATAGACATAATTATCTTTGTCTAGGAACTTTCTCATGCTACCTTTCTCTTTTCTAATACTACCGCAAGTCCTAAACCAAGCTCTGTGCGGGGATGCCCCATGATACTGCGCGTGAAAAAAAAAGTTTAACAATCAGATCTCCGCGGTATCAGTATCTAGCAGCCTAAGTATTCTTCGATTTAAGATTTAGGTTTACGCGTGGTTTAAAAGCAGTATTATAAGAGACCCTCCCAAGGGCCTAAGCTAATGGTTAGGGGCGAGGTTGGAACCCCGGAAAATCGGTCAGATTTGGAGAAGCTGACATATCCCCCGGATTTACGCCCGCTGATAGGTGGATAGGATAACGTGACGTGTGCTGTGCACGTACTACCCTCTATTCTTTTCTCTGTCCATCTTCCCCCTATTCTTTTCGCTCTCCTTCCTCCCCCATAGAATGAAAATTAAAGACCACTCACATTTCCCTGACCAGTAATTATCGTCACAGTATATGTTCTCTCTCTGTGCCGTGAGGAGGGTAGACTGATAAACACATACCGGGGCTACGGGGGAGGGGGAGGGGGAGGTAAAAGACAATGGTTAGCCGGCAGGCAGAGAGCGAAGGGAAAGGAAGAGTGACAGAGAGCAGAGTGATAGTCAGAACAGGGGAAAGAGACTGAAGACACCCTTTTTTTACCTCTATTTCAGCTGTAAACGGAAACAAGTCTAAATGAGATGAAACGCAGATAGTTGTTGTTTTTTTTGGAGGGGTAATTTGACAGTTCTGTCTCCAATGTGTGGGTGGAGACTTGATAAGACTAATCTTATAGTGCAGTTGAGTGTGTTTCATCTCGCTAGTTTGAGCTGAAAGGACCTCAGGTATCAAACAGTCGCCTTTGGTTGGTATTGAGTGGGTGGCTTTGAACTATTTGTAGGGGGTGGGGGGCGGTTTCTGGATGGAGTGTCATACCTGGGATTTGGAATGATGTGGATGGTGTAGTGCTGATAATAGTAGCGGGAAGCTCGGATTAGGTATAATAGTATCAAATGTGGGCGGCAGCCATCTAGGTACGTGTTAAAGGCTAGTGATCGAGATGAAAGGAATGGATTCCTCTCAGTTATGCGTGGGTTATATATATTTATACATAGCGCCATGAGCAGGCTACTGTTATTTCCGTTGGTGCAAAGGGGACTTAAATGTGCTAAAACTTTCCAGAATTATTTTCCAGTCCTTTGTGCACCGTAAAACCCCTCTTATTCCGCAGCAAATCGTGCTCAAGTTTTGTGTGACGTTATTGCATTTTTATGGGCTGTTTCGCTGAGGGTTTAGATTCGGTACAAATCCGTCGATTTGCAAGTATTTTGAAGAGATGATTTGGAGATGGCGTGATGGGGAAAGTGGGCGCGGGCTGGGGTGTGTGTGGGAGGGGCCAGGTATTAAAGAAGATGTGCTGAAAACAACGATAGGTCGGAACAGGGTCCATCATTGTACTATTTTGAACCGGCCAACTGACAGAAAGGAAGGTTTTCCGAGAGAACAAAAAATATTGGCTGAATGAAAGGAGAATAGAGTTGTTTTTTTCTTTTTGTCAGAAGAGAAATAAAGGGCCAATGGCAGACTTATGAGATTCGTGACTGAGTACGTGAGTCAGTCAAAACTAGTGAACTAGCCCGCTATAATTCAGTTTGGACCAAGCGAACAGGCCCAGACCAGTAGTAGCATCGTAGGCGAATTGCTGAAGGCAATCTGTAATATTGGATACTGACTGACTGGGTCAACACAAGCGACGGGCGAAATCGTTTCTCAATGTGAATTATTTCGATACCCAGTATTTTCGATGCAGGTATCAGAACTGTTGTCCGAGAATTTGGATACAATGTGGACCATTGTCCGATAGCATCGAAACGTTTTGAAGTTTTTCGATATCAGAAAGCAAACACCTTTAAACAAACTAGCGATGAATTATTATATCATGCGATTCTCAGGCATGCGTTGTGCCGAGTATCAGAATCGAAATAGACTCGATTCTTGATGATGCACGAAATTGAGTCTGCCGACCGATACTTGAAATTCGGTTTACCAGCCCGCCATTGGTAAACACCAGATACCAATGGTAAACACGACCAGGAACTGCTGAGTATGCTAATAACGTGACTTTGCTCCATCACATTGAGATACTTGACGTCTTCCCACTTCCCAGTTTGCCCTCTGGCGTCACTCGAAATAGGTGAAATACGACATTGCAGATTTGGCATCCCTTTCCCCGATGAAGTTGTTTCATTGACTCCGCTTCATCATGCAGTAATAGAGTTACGAGGAAAGCGTTCATGTGACGTTCACGCTTTTCATTGTGAAGCAACTAAGAAATAGCCATGACATTTGATATGTCATCATTTTCGTCAGTGCCGAATTACATATATATATTGAGATGCTTGATATTTAACAAAAAAAAAAAAGAACAAAGAACATATCTTTTTAGTGAAAGTTCTTGTAACCGCCAGCTATGGTTTTGAATGTGGCGAGGCGAAAATTGTTTCCCTTGATAAAAGATCATGGTAAAAAATCACGCCATGCCTGTCATTAGCGTGTTCCATTGTGTGAAGCATGGCCATCCCATTCGAAGAAAGAGTGTTTTTGTCACTCAGCTCTGCTTAATCGTATTTCTTGGGAACGTGGAAAATGTTGCCATTTACAGGACTTGCGGTTATCCAGTGTCTTTTATACATGACAATGAAATTGTCGCAGTTAAGCTGAATTACGATTATCCGGACTGAGATCAAGTGGAATATTCTGCAATATTTTGAACACGCCCTTCTGGTCCAACCTGAGAGAACGACTGTGCTTTGCTACTGTCCACATCTGCCAACAAAGAAAAGAACTGAAATCGAAAGTGCATTTGTAGGATCTCAGATCGAAAAGGCTTAGGGTCTCAAATCGAAAAAAACCTCTTGGAGACTTCAGTCCTGTAACCTTAATTCTCCCTCCTTAATCCAAAATGGGAATAGTAAGAAGGCTACAATAGAGACAGAGGAACAACAGGATCTCTAGACTGCAACGCATTCAAAACACACACACACACACACACACACACACACACACACACACACACACACACACATCTCAAGAACTTTATTGATACTTGACTTCTTACAATACCATGAACAATCCAATGATATGTAATCAAGTAAGCAATTAGATAGATATAGCTATTACTTAACAAACAATCTCCTCTTCCACACTCTAAATGATCCAATAATAGCACTAATACTAATATACACACACACACACACACACACACACACACACACACACACACACACACACACACAAGCCCACGCGGTTTAATTTTCCAGTTTTTTGTACCTTATTGCTATTCTGAAAAAGACAAGTCTGTGAATTTTCGTCTCGACGAAAAGAAATTTAATTACTCCTTGCGTCTGGTGCGATAAAGGGATGAGGTACAGTCCCCTGGCTGCCGCAGGAGACACAGGACAGGGGAAACGAATCAATGCTAACACGATTCAGGGAAGGGTCACCACTCTTGAGTCACTGCTAACATGACGCAAGCTGAGGAGTCTTAAGAGTCAGGAGTGAGAAGTCACGTATATGAGATACTTTTCCAGGAGACTCTCATGAATTCGAACGTAGTTTCTAACAAGTATTTCGAATTTGGAGGTATTGGATTTCGTGACTAACATTTGATGCGGACACGAAAATACTTAGATTTGAGATTATTCGTTTTTGAGTCTTTAAAGTCTGCAGTATTATAAAACCCTTTGATGGACTAGGAAAAGTTCTGTGGCCGTATGCATAATCCTTACGTTAGTTAATGCACTGCGGTAACCACGGGAAACTCCCAAAACATTAGTAGTGTTCACTGTGGTTAACGCAATACATTAACTTACGTATGAATTATGCATACGGCCACTGGACTTGTAACGTCGATGGTTTCAGATTTGGCATCAGTTTAGATATACACCTGTGAAGATCCGTGTCTATTCATGGCATGGTCTAGGGTATCCTAATTCAGTATCGTTCTCTGTGACCGTATGCATAGTCCTTACATTAGTTAAGGCATTGTGGTAACTACGGAAACCTACCAAAACATTAGTGGTGTTCACTGTAACTATACGTTAATTAACGTATGATTACTTTATGCATATGGCCACTGATTCTGTGAAGATTGCGGCGTATTAATCGCTGTTCCAGCCAGAATTAAATGATCTGAGAATGGGACTTTTATCTACTCCGCAGGGAAGGTGTTTTACAATGCCGTATAGTGCTGTACGTTTCATTCATAATACACACACACACAAAGAACAATACATATTATACATATAAAATTATTAGGGAAACTCATAACAAAGTTATTGCTAGTCGTCGCAGTGAGCGCCATGATCCCCCAGCTCTAAAGCCAGGTACTCTTTTACACCGGAGCGATGTGGGGAAAAGGGAAAGAAGTGTCTTTCCCAAGGACACGGCGATAGCGCAAACTGTCTGATTTGGGAAATGAACCGACATACCTTAGGCTGGCGAGTCCTCAGTTTGTAAGGACAGTTCACAAGCAGCCGCACGGCCACGCTGCCATTGTGCGGTAGCACTTCATGAACTCCTACGTTATTTTGAATTAAACTGTAGATCTGTGTGAGTTCGTGACTGAACTTTGAAATGGACACGAAAGGACTTGAGACTAGATTAGTGCGAGCAACGAGAATATTGGTTTTTCGAGTCCTGGGATCTTGTAGTATTATGATGCTCACTGGTAGACTAGAGTCGATAATACCTCAGGTCAGAAAGGGTATGCGTACTAGTGTGAGAGCTGGTATCAGTGTGGTCATGTCTGTGAAGGAGCCCTCCCCCCTCCTCTCTCCATCTCTGTATCTATGTATGTGGTGTGTGTGTGTGTGTCTGTTTGTCTGTCTCTCTCTCTCTCCCTCTCTCTCTCTCTCTGTCTCCTTGACATGTAATCATTCGTTTTCTGATGACGTGAAGGTTGGTTGGTCTGTGAAGAAACCTCTCTCTCTCTCTCTCTCTCTCTCTCTCTCTCTCTCTCTCTCTNTAAACCATTCATTTTCTGAATTTCTGGATCCGTGAAGCTTGTGGTATCTGTATCCCTATTCCAACCACAATATAATACGTGTGACGCGTGTAGCATTGACTGTCTCACAGAAGAATTAACCGTAACATGGAAATGTCACCGTCTGTTTCGCACTTCCCCCTCTATAATCACAGGAACGGCGTTAACAGTGTAGTTGCGGTTTGTAAGAGTACACCGACATGAAAACTTTTCCATTTTGTTTTTCATGTCAATGACGCAAAGTAAAGATCAAGTTGACATATTCTCAACATTATTTAGGTTTAATTCGCATAGAAGTAGCGGCAGCTCTATTTGCTTTTCGTGCCAATTAAAAGCAGACTGTGATAATATGTCTGTAGAAAATGATATCACTTTGCCAGAATTCGCAGGAACTGAACGAGACGTGGATTTATTATGAAGCGACATTCTTGCATCAATAATACCAGAAATGATGGCATTCGTTGCTGGGACAGACATCTGACCGGAAAAGTACAGCCAACACCGTTCAATTGCAATTTCTCGAGAAAATAGCGATTAGAAGGAATTGCGATTATTTAGCGACTTTCATACAGAAAAACAGTATTTTGTTATGGGCAATATGTTGCGAGTGAATGAAAGTTCTGATTATCCGGGTCGCGATTAAACGGAGTCGACTGTGTAATAAGTTGCAGAATTGCTCTCTGGAAATCTTAACTCTGTATGTTGTTAATCAGTGAAAGAGAGAGTGAGAGAGAGAGAGAGAGAGAGCAGAAATTGACTAACAAAGTTATGCAAAGTACTTCAATGTCTTTGGAAGTTGACTGTTGACAGTCTGAGCGGCACTTAAAAGTATTAGTTTCTAGGGTCTTCTAGAAGGAAGATTTGTCCCTCCAAAGAAAGAAAGAAAACCTCCTCTCACCGTCAGTATTGTGTGAGCTTGAGCTATTTCGAGCAAAGTCAATTTCGGTAATTCGTGCTCAACATTTTTTTTTATTGGGAGGGGGAGGGGGGTTCAGGGCCCTTCCTCATAGGGTGTGGACGTCTTCCTTATAGCTGAGGAAGCGATTTGGAGATCTAGACTCTGTTTGCTCTAGTCTTGGAGCTAGGGGCTGCGTTTACTCAAGGGATGACACCACTCACTCGTTAGTCTCTTCCCAACGAGACCTGGAACTATTGGAATCGAAAGTTGGAGTATGGTGAATAGTCGGACTTATTCACACGTTGGAAAGACTGATTTTGCTTAGATTAGTTTAGAATCGAATAAACTCTCCTCTGTTAATCACACATCGAATACAAGAGTTTGAGACGAACCTCTGGATGAGTCTGTGAATGACTCGTGCACTCAAAGACAGTGGGCAAAAGAACAGAGGCGAAGTTTATGCCATAACGATCTCATCTCTAAGAATGTAGTCAACGATTATGCAGTGGAACTTTCTCTCCAGTCCTGTACTCGACCCTGCAAATACGTTTTAATGTCACCAGTCTTATCTCTGTTTTAAGATTTTCTCTCTGAGTAGTGGTGTAATGATCTCGCACGACTCAATATTCTTTTTTATTAACAAATTCTACACATTTTCTCATACAGTCGGTTGCGCTGAATCGCATTTTCCGCTTATTAGCAAAAGTTCTCATATGAGCTTTTGGAAAATGTGCTAGGGTCACGAGTGAATACTTCGCTTACACTCGTACATGTGATAGTTAGGAAACAATATTCAGGCAATTGCTGACAACGAATTGTCCCTGTGGCTTAGTGACAAAAAGCTCAGCTTACAAGTTGAGAAGACCTGGGTTTGACTCTCGGTGGAGACAGCAACTTTTCTAGGGGTAGATCTTTTTCGGCTTTTCTTCTCAAAATTGATCCCTCGCAGTGATTATTTAACAGTCTCTAGGGACACACTTTCCAAATAATGTATAACATTTTAAGAATTATCATTGCCTTGTTTCACGCGTGATACATTCAGATAAAAGAATGCTGCATTTTGTTTTTTGAACTCACTGGATAACCACAGCTTCTTTTAAATGCCAGGCAGATTCTATGCTCCAGAGGAGCTGCGGTTGAAAGGAATTGACTGCACTCCAGTCCAATAATTCAAAAGAAAAATCTTACAGCCTTTTGACACACCGTCACGCGAACATTATCTTGTTTACTCGGGCACGCGCGTCTATTGATCCAGAGCACATACTCGCTCTTTCTTTCATTAAATAATATCACTCGTGTCTGCCTGTTAGTCAATAGATCTGGAGATTCCATGGCAATATTCCGGTGTAACAGGCCAAACTATACCTCTCTCTCGCCAGCCCAACCGCTCGGGTATATTCTAGGCTAGGCCGGATCATACCTGGGTGTGTTTTAGTGGGAGGAGGGGGAAGGGCATAATCTGGGCTACCATATTGGGACTGTCCCACCTAGTCTTGGTTACGGTTCAGGAGCGGAGTTTGGAGCAGAGTTAAGGGAGGGAAAAATATCATTGGACTATTGTTTTTGTAAAACATAGGATCTCGGATCTATCCCCTCTCGGATCTCTCCTCTCTCGGATCTCTCCTCTCTCAGATCTCTCCTCTCACAAGCTAGGACCTTGGATCTCTCCTCTCTCGGAGCTCTCGTATCTCATATATCTCATCTCCCAGATCTCTCCTCTCCCAGATCTCTCCTCTCTCGGATCACTCCTCTCTCAAGCTAGAACCTTGGATTAGTTTCTGTCTTGGATATCTCCTCTCTCGGATTTCTTCTCACTCGGATTTCTCTTCTCTTAAGCTAGGACCTCTCTCAAGCTGTCTCTCGTGTGCCTCTTCTTTATAGGACATAGGACATAGGACATAGGACCTCTCTCAAGCTCTCAAGTGTGCATCACATTACCTCTCTCAAGTGTGCATCCTCTTTCTGCTAACCCTGCCTTTAACCTTAAATCAAACACTGTTGGGAGAGTCTCGGGATATTCCCGACCCCATTTCTGGCCAGCTCACCCTGCCTTCCTTTACTTCTCTTCCGCTTCTTCTATCCCAAAGTGTGGACTATATCTCCTTACAGACTATATGTACATGCAGCAAGAACTCGATTCCAAGGGACCAGCTCGCCACGGACATGTCAACAATGACCAGGGTCATGTTGCCCTGAAAAACATTGAATCAAGCTATGTCAACAGTAATCAAGGTGGTGTCGGACATTTGGTCCGACAAGCGTCTGTATCTTGCAAGACCTAATCAGATTCTCTTCTACCGAAAGGACAATATAATCTCACAGACATGTCAACAAAGGACAGGGGCACGTTGCCCTAGTGGACATTAGATACCGCCATGTCAACAATGGTCAGAGTAGTGTCGGACAGTTAGTCCGACAAGCATCTGTATCTTGCCGGACCTCATCAAATTTTGTCCTACTGAAAGGACAAGATACTCTCAACAGAGGATAGGGATACCTTGCCCTAGAGGATATGAGATAACGCTATGGCAACATTTGACAAGGTGGTGTGAGACATTTGGTCCGACAAGCGTTTGTATCTTGCGCAGGACCTAATCCTAATCAGATTCTGCAGGACCCAATCCTAATCAGATTCTGTTATACGGAAAAGACAAGCTAATCTCACAGAAATGTCAACAAACGACAGCGGCATCTTGCCTTAGGAGGACATTAGATAAAGCCATGTCAACAATGGCCTAGGACATTTAGTCCGACGTGCGTCTGTATCTTGCCCGGCCTAATCAGATCATGTTGTGGCGAATGGACATGGTAGTCTCACGGACAAGTTAAATGACGGGGTCACCTTGTCCTAGGGGACAGTAGTTAAGGCCACGTCAGCATTGAAAATAGTGATGTCGGACATTCGGTCCGACAAACGTCCGTTGTCTGTCGGACCTAATCAGATCTTGTCCTGCATAAAGGACATGATAGTCTCAGAGACATATCAGCAAAGGACATGGGCACCTTGCCCTGGGAGACATTAGATAAAGCCACGCCCACATCAGCAATGGCCAGAGGTGGTGTCGGACATTTGATATCTTGCCGGACTTAATCAGAAGAGTTCGTCCTAACGAAAAGACAAAACAGTGTGACATCAATAATGTCAACTGTTATGTCGATAGTGTAGCTGTTAGGCTGTCGCACATTCGGTTTCGGCACTTTCTAGTTTTCTGCCGACCGGAAACCGTCAGGTTTCATTGGTCAGAACCGATTGTGGAGCGTGTGTTGACATATCTGCGTCATTTTCGAGGTTATGAAATGCTTGAGTTCGTGAGTAAAAAATATATATGCGATTTATAAGAGTTGCAATTATGCAATGACTTTTTTTTTCTCAAATAGAAAATACGGTATACTGTTATCTAAAGAATGTTGTGATTCAGCGGAAGTGTTGTAGTGCGTTTGGATGCGCAAGACTGAGAGAGAGAGAGAGAGAGAGAGAGAGAGAGAGAGAGAGAGACAGAATCAGGAAGATGATTGTTGTATGAAGATGACTCAAGATAAAGACCGCGGCCCAAATGAGATCCATCTTTGGGAAGAGACCGGAAAACGCGGGAGACAACTGAGTGGCAGCCGTTTTCGCTGTTCAAACCGCTGGAGAGTAGAATCAAATAACTTATTCCATTCTCTTTAAAGGGGAAAGGGAATGGAGGTAGAAAGGAGGTCTCGATTCGGTGCTGGTGCTAAGTCAGCTCTTTTGAGTGATATCTTGATTTCTGTCATTGCCACAACCCCCCCCCCCCCCCCCCCCCCCCCNAAAAAAAAAGGAAATATCGTCACGCTCATACCACATTCCCCGAAGTCATGTTTTTGTGGTTTTGAGAAATCGACCTGTTGCGCAAAGCAAAACAGACAGACGTGGTTTAGCTTGTAAAATTGGTATATAATAACGTCTAAATTCTACATTTGTTTTAACAGCAAAAAGAAGATAATGGAAGAGCATAGTAATATAAACAACTAATATTATCAAAAAATGGCTTAAGCGAATGTGGAAAGAGGATGACGTTATTGTATTTCTTCCTTTCTCGCTCAGTTTTATTAACTCCATCGCTACGTATGACGTAATTGTTCGTACCCAATCCTTTGGTTCAAAAACTGCTAGGACGAACATGTACGTACCCGACATACCCTACGTTTCATTTCCTGTGTAATGAACTATTCCTACATAGACAGGCGCAATATAATAATATAATCGTAATCATGCTGATGCGCCATATAATAAGACCTTAACTTTAACAAACCTACGCACAACCTAATGAGCTATGGTGATATGATGACGTCAGTACGTGAAAGACATGACTTAGAGAAAGAGGTTTAACAAATGTCGCAGTCCCACTAAAGACCCTTTACAACAAGATTAACAAGTTTAGTAGGAATAAACCCAGACCACAGATGTGGTACATGGTCAAAATACAATATTGTCAACCGTTCTCGGCGATGGTAAAGAAAGCAACTGATAACCTTCTCCGATATTCTCAGAATATTTTATTTGTCTTTATCTCCGATATTCTCAGAATATTTTATTTGTCTTTATCTAGGGTTTCGGTGTGTGTGTGTGTGTGTCTCTCCCTCTTTCTCTCTCTCTCTCTTTCTCGCTCTCTCTCTTTCTCTCTCTCTCTTTCTCTCTCTCTCTCGCTCTCACTCACTCATATCATTCCACCCTCTCTCCCACGCCCACCCTCTCCCACCTCCACTGCTCCCTGTCAAGAAAGCCACTGAGGACCTTATGCCGATACTGTCCATCTCAGTATTTGCTTTCACTTCCTCTTTGTCGGAGACATAGGGTTTCAGTCTCTCTTCCACTCTCTTTCCCTTCTCTCTTACTCTAATCCTCTCCCACCTCCACTTCCTCCTCTCAGGAATGCTACTGAGGACCTTATGGCGATACTGTCCATCTCAGAATATTTTCTTTGACCTTCTTTTTGTCTGAGACACAGGGGTTCAGTCCCCTCCCCACCCGCACCCCCTATCCCTCCCCCTTCTCTATTACCCTCCTCCCCTCCCACCTGCACTTGCTTTTGTCAAGACAGCCACTGAGGATCTTCTACGGATATTGTCTATCACAGAATATTTTCTTCCTTATCTTTATAGGGTTTCAATCTTTCCCTCACTCCCTCCCTTTTCTCATTTACCCTTGTCCTCTTCTACCTCCACTTCCTCCTGTCAGTTATCCAGTCTAGTTTTTTTCCAGCTGAAGACTTTGTTCTCACTGGAATTACAAACGCCCTGGATATTCCGCCCGGCCATCAAGTTCTCGTCTGTCTGGGAGAGGAAACCGTATAGGGTAGATAAATAATTAACATCCTCTAGCTCAGGGCTTCTCAACCTTTCGTGGTTAGCGTACCCCTTAAAGTCACTAGGCATATGTTTTCTATTCAGATCAGTCAGAATTTATTGGTAGTAAAGTAAAAGCAATCAATAATTTTATAGTTTGTTGGTTGTTTTTATTAGTTTATTGTACAAATATTCTTCCGACGTCATTGGGTGTTTGCATTACCAGTGCCGCTTGGGGTCTGCGTACCTTAGCTTGAGAATCCTTGATGTAGTCTTCTTGTAAAATGTAGGTGGTATGCTCATCACGCCTTTCTCATCAAGGTCTAGAATCTCACTCTCTGATTGTGGCATACGCGTGGGGAATCTAGGATTTTAACAAGCTACGTTTTGTTGGGGGTTTTCTGGGAGGGGAGGGGGCAGTACGTAGTGGTGGACTGAAGACACAGATGTTTAGGATTGATTTTTGGAAAACGGATGAAAGGGTTGGGGGAGGGGAGGTCGCACGGAAAAGAGATAATGGCCTTTTCTCCTACTCTTAATCCCTGATGACATGCTTCCCTATTCTTTGGATCTCCTGTAAATTATAGATTGCAGGTTGCAAGAGCCAACTTTGTTAAAGCCTCTTTGAGTCATTCTCCTCAAACTCCAAGAACTTTCCGGGATGGCCAAAGCTAGTCTGCAGGCCTGGTGCCACCACTGTGCTCAGATTATAAACTGGTTACAAGGTGGGGGGGAGTTTATTAGACTTCACAATTTTGATTTAGAAGAAACACTGCCTGCAACCATTTNGGAAGGGGGGTGCAAGTTTAGGACTGAATTTCACCATTTTTTCGGTGTGGTTCCATGTTTTACAACCATTTCTACACAGTCTGCCAAAGAACAGTTTTATATCCTGCTGTTATTGACTCTGCTGGCCCAATGTTTTATATTTTGTTTTACTAACTAGGTTCCTGAAACTTCTACTTCCATCTTTGGGAGAGACTATCAACCCTATAATGTAAATACTTAAGTGAAATCCCCCATTTAAAAGCTGCTTATTGTCACAGTACAGCAGCTTTTTTCTCATGTAATAACTGCAGCTTCCACTAGCAGTCATTACCGTCTTCAGCAAACGCTATCCACTTTCTGTGGATAATATAACCATCTGCCTGTAGTTAACACCGCTGATCAGCTGCAGTGATAATAACTCATGTCTTTCTTTAATAAACGTTGCCAGTTTCTGTGGTAAACACTATCAGCTTCTGTGGGAATAGTTAACGTCTGTCTTTAATAAACATTGCCAATTTATATGATAAACATATCAATTTCTATGGCAATGATTAAACTCTTTTTTTTTTCAAAGAAAACATTGACAGTTTTTGTAGTAAACACTACCGTCGTGGGCTCTGCTTTCTCTGGTAAACACCATAAACAAACAACAATAACTGCAATCACAACAACAGCGGCAACAACAACAACAACAACAACAACAAACAACACCACCAAAAAAGCTAGTCGACCCATTTCCTCTTTCAACACTCCCATCTTTCTCTGATAAACACGAACTTACGCAACTTCCTTGTCCTTCTCTTTTCCGCATTCTCTTGCCCCATCCCTACTCCCATTTCAGATTATTTTGTCTGTAGTCTATGTGTGTCATTCAATGCGGCTTTTACCGCTTGTCTGACCACGATTTCCATTTCTATTGTTATTCCCGGGGAGCCGATCGAAAGGGCTTTGATATTTGGGAATGATTGATGGCGAATGGTTGAACAGAGAGACGGCGATGACCAGTGAACGTGTTCAGGCGTGAAATGTCATTGGTTGTCGTCTTTACAAAACGGCCATTGAGCGGGAATATTATATAGACCATGTGATTGAGATGATAAGGGTAACTACAGAGACCTAATTATTCGCGGCCCTAACCCTGAAACAAGATCTAAGGGCGGGTAAAGTTGATATGGCGTCTTCATCTTAATTATTTAATTTCACACTTTTGAATCAGTACAGCGAGATGCAACTCTTATGGAACACATTTGCTCCTCAATCTGAGCAAAAAAACAATAAAAAAAAAACCGGGGGTGGGGGGATTTAAATCTAGGGCCATGAGTGTCCGTGATTACTGCCTATGAAGGAAGTCAGAACAAATCTATGTGATGCCAGTGTCAGGCAGCCTATGTATGCTGTATAAGATTAAGGTTTATGCGTGTTCCAAGGACAGTATCAGATGACTCCCTCAAAGGCCTGTGCTGGTGATATGGAGCAGGAGTCGAAACGCGGAAGTTTGGCAAATCCGATGGAATCTCCTGTACATGCCAGGAGTCGCAATTTGAAAACTGTTTTCAAAATCGGCAGACTTCTATTTAAAAAATACGGTACACCCTAGAAAGAAATAACATTATGTCGCATTCGAGATAAGCCTAGACAACGGTGCCGCCAATCTACATATAATAATCTTTTTGGTGCAATATACAAGCCGATTGGCGCAATCTGCAGTTTCCCCTGGAAGCTCTTTTATAGCCACTCCTTGTTTCCCTGCCATCCCATTCAAGGTAATCGCAGTAATGATGAATATTATATTAAATTGCTTTTTCCCATTTGGAATTGTAGGGAATAGAATGTTATTGAACAAACAATTGCGTTTTTTTGTGTATGTGGTTTGTTCTGTAATATTCTGCACATCTCCTTCTCTCGTCCTCCCTTCCCCTCCCTTTTTGTGTGTGTGTGTGTGTGTGTGTGTTGAAGAAGAGAGGAGAGACGGAGAAAAAGAATCCCATGAAACAAAGAGACATGCTTTTTTGCATTATAATATAATCATGATTTTATCACGTAGACCTAGACTGTTTTCCTTGGCAATTATGGAAATCAGTAAAAATTATACTTTATTACCATAATTCTTCATTCATTTTTTTCCGGTTGGCAGAAATGTGTTCTTTCAACAAGGCGCAGAAGGGCTAACAACCACGATCGACTTAATCGATATGTGAGATGTTGTGCATGAAGCATTTATGAACATCCTTGATGGCGAATAGGCATAACTTTTATGGTCTTTTACTGTGGACTGAAAACAGGTGAACAGTGAATGAAGAGTCGGCGGGGGTGGGGAGGGGGAGGGGGCTGGGGAGAAGCAGCACCCGGCCACCCTCTCCCTAAAAGGAGTGGTCATACCGGTCTGTTTATGTGTTTTTCACTTTTTCTTTTTGTCTACCCTCTCTTCATCTCTCTTTCTCCCTCTGTTTCTCTCTGGCTTTTCTTTCTGCCCCTTCATTTCTGGCCCATGAGAAAAGCAATTCATGTCTAAGGGTAGGTGAGGCAAGAGGTCTTCTCTTCTCCCCCCCTCCCCCCACTCTCCCCCACACACTTAATAAGACGAATCCCCATGTCCGCCTCTGATGATGGTTACCTCATGGCTTATACCTTTGGTCGGAGTGATGTATTATCACAAAAACCTTTGTCATTTTCATACATTTGCCGCTGTGGAGTTCCATTGTCATGGAGAGAAAGGCTCTGAGCCTCCCACTTTTTTTTTTCGTATTTCTACTGTTCTGAACAGGAAAGGATATGAGAGACTAGGACGGTGGAATACAGCTGAGTGTAAGAATTAAAATGGATCTGTGAGGGTGAACCCCTTATTCTATATTCCCTTAACTCTCTCTCTCTCTCTCTCTCTCTGTCTCTCTCATTCTCTCTCTCTCTCTCATTNTCTCTCTCTCTCTCTCTCTCTCTCTCTCTCTTCCTTTCTCCACTTCTCCTGCTTCCATTTCCGTATGTTAATACTTGATGGTAAAGCTGTCATGTCATAGTATCGTGCCAGCAGAAGCCGGAACGGAGGATGGAGGAGGAGGGAAATGGAGAGAAGGATGGAGAGAAGAATGGCGATATACATCATTATTTTAATTACAGAAATCTCCGTTTAATCGCAGTTCCAGGGGCGCTGGAAAAATCGGGATAAAAAGAAATTGTACGTACGTATAAATATAAAATGTTGCTACATGGAAGATGATATAATTAAGTGGATGTTGCTATTAAAGGGAGTCGACTGGACCAATCATACCCCTAATGCTTGATACCCTGTTATCCTTTCTGTCGCTCTCTTAGTTTTGCCATTTTGCTTCTGCTTTTCGCTCGTTTTTCTTTCTTATCTACTATCTGTATTTGTTCGGCATTTCTCTCTCTCTCTCTCTCTCTCTCTCTCTCTCTCTCTCTCTCTCTCTCTNCTCTCTCTCCCTCCTTCCTTCCTCTCTCTTCCCACCCTCTAACTTGTCTTCGCCTTTCTTCTTCTTCCTACACTCATTTTCAATGCTTGTACCCTTCTCTCCACCCCCTCAACCACCAGCCTGTTTTATTTTCATATCCTCCCGAGACTACCTTCCTCCCATTCCCCATCCCCATCATCCCCATCCTCCGAATCCTCCTGCTCAGAATGCTTTGTTTATTCATCTTAGTTCTGTTTCACTGATTGACTTTTATCGCGATACACCCAATGGGTTGTTATTATGTAACAAGCCCAGCCTGGCTCGGACCCATTTACCATATCCTTCCCGGGGGCTGGGCGATAAGAATCTTGTTTTCCAGACATGACAGAATAACGACCATTTTCTCTGTCTTTATGTATGCCTTGCATGCTGCTTGCCTACCTGTCTGTCTGTCTGTCTGTCTGTCTGTCTGTCTGTCTGTCTGTCCTTATCTATCTGTTTACTAACATGTCTGTGTGTCTAGGTACCTGCCTTCGTTTTTGTCTGTATTTTTGTTAATCTGTTTCGGGTCGTCTCTATCTTTTTGCATGACTGTTTGGCTGGCTGTCCTGCTTTGTATGTCTGCATGTTCATTAGCTTGCTTGTCTGTCTGTCTGTCTGCCCGCCAGCTGTCTGCCTGCCTGTTTGTCTGTCTGTCTGTCTGTCTGCTAAACTATCTGTGCGTTTGGACGTCTGTATTATCTTGCATGCCTGTTTGGCTGTTTGGATGTCTGTCCTGCTCTGTGTGCCTGCCTTTTGGCCTGCTTGCTTGCCTGCCTATATGTCTGCCAGTCTGCTGACCTGTCTGTGTGTCTGTCTGGCTGTCTGTCTGTCTGTCTGTGTCTTTTTGCTAATCTATCTGTTTCGGGCCGTCTTTATCGCCCTGCTTGTGCTCCTGCTTGTTTGCCTGCCTGGTTTGACAAAGCAAGTTTGGCCAGCTCCTGTCTAATTCACCAATGAACGCTCGGATACAGTGCCCAGGCCTGATTAGGGTCGTCTTCACAGGCGTTTTGTGGCTGTTTCAGGCTGTTTCATTAACAAAGAGGGAAGACTAAGCCATTAATACCTGCTCAGATATCTATGACACTCTGGTCCGTTTCTTCTTAAAATGTGTGGGTTGATTTGCTTGGATCGACCTACGTTCTGACTGGCCATTTGGATATGGTCTCTCTCTCTCTCTCTCTCTCTCTCTCTCTCTCTCTCTCTCTCTCTCTCTCTCTCTCT
>JAWQUT010000318.1:858329-870829 GCA_033807755.1 Ellobium chinense
AAATTCGATTTGACGCGGTGAGAAATGCAGAGAGTGATAAATGAAAATGTCCGACGTCGCCGAATTCAAGTGTTGAGAATCACAAGAGCTCAGTGAAAAATAGTCGAACGTGATATATTATACTGGACGGTCAAAGTAACAATAATCATCACAATAAAATGTCTCCATACTATGTTTCCAGCTGATATACCCACAACCAATAAACTGTAGCAGTGCAATACTTCGTGCCCATCGAAGGCGAGTATTGTGACCGCTAAGGAACTTTTAACCATATTAAGCACGCAGGTAAGACGTTTCTTCATTCTTGCATAACGGCTCCCATGACGCGCTGAAGGTGTGCTCATTAAGCACCCTTGATTGTGATGAGGTCAAACTCGGTCACTATCCTATGGTAACTTCTTTCTGGTTTAACATGCCGTAAAAATCTGACGAGTAGTTTCTACGATATAACTGAAATTGATATCAAAGCCGGATACCCACAACAGAAAACTAATGCGCTGTTCAGCACTCTGGTACGCAAATTTGCATGTAAAATGTACTGAATTAGAAAAGGGCAGTGCGCACCACAGTATATAGTACACTATACTCTTCAGGGGGTGAGTAGTGGATTGCCTTAAATCATTGGATGCCACAGCGGTCAAGTGGTTAAAACAGTGAAAAGCGGCATACCCTAAGGGGAAATCTCGGAATATTACATGGCCATGAGAACCTGAACATGGAACTACTGATACTAGCGAAGAACAAATAACCTGAGGGTTCACTGCTTGTGCAACAATTCAAATGCCACTGTCGTGGTAAAGAGCAGTAAAGGCCAGCATGGACGAGCATATCCTTCGAGTACAATCAAGTATTTATTCAGGGGTTCGATGGATCAATCCAATAATTTGATTGTTTGTGTGTTTGCCGAAGCACTTCGATTCCGTGTATTTAGTTGGTACACGATTATTTACCCTGAGCCGCGCCCCGTCGACTACAATTAGTTCTTCATGTTAAGAGCTGGAGAATCGATTTATGAGCTTTTCAGATTTTCTCCAGGTAATCGATGTTTTCACGGTGCATGAGAGAGCATAGATTTCTATCTGGCCTTTGCGTAACATGAGAAGGTGGAACACATGACCTGAATTGTACGACGCGGCATTGACACGGCACTGTGTGATCTGCGTGTATTAACGGGTTAAAGATAAAACAGAATGATAAAATTCAACCATTATTATTTTACCCTCAAGGGAATACAATGGTTTACAGTGTCAGTGCATGTTAATACACAGTACTAAATCATTATCACATACCAAATCTATATCAGTCATTGTTAGTCGCCGCAGAGCAGCCCTGTGGTCCCTCTAGGCTCGAAAACCAGGTCCTTATTCACGTTTGAGTCGAGTGGGGAAATGAGAGTAAAGTGTCTTTCCCAAAGACACTAACATAAACTGTCCTACCAAGAATCGAACCTATAAACCCAAGGCCTTACGGGCTTCGGCTTACGAGAACAAGTCACAAGCCACAGGGCCACAGGGCCACGCTGCCTCTCACAGAGTATCTAGGGTCGAAATTCAATTTTTTATCTACATTTAAAAATGCTAAACACCTAATTGAAAGTCGAATAATTTATTTTTTTTATTCCTGCCAGTCATTGTTTTTCGCCAGGATATGTGAGTTCTAGCTTCCCCTCTCCCTCCCCAACTTCTTCAACCTTCCGACAGAATAAACATTATGAAGGAAAGTTTTCCACTGGTCACTGACTAAAGCTCTTATTTGATATGGGCAGAAAGTCCTCTGTCCTTAAGGTTGTGGCGATAAAACTAAAACTGAATTCGAACACATTTCAGATTCAACCAAAAGCCCATCCTATACAAAACTCCAGACTTTTCCGGATATCTGTAAAGCGCCGTCTATTGAAGAGAAGATTAAGATAATAGATAACGACTTTTTTTGCACTTCCGATCCTTTCCAGAAAATTTCAATAATGGAAAGAGTCATTTTTTAATATTTTATTTGCCTAGAAGTAAGGATTCACACCGAAGTGCAGTCTCCAAATTTGTCCTAGGCAGTCTAGCTAAAAAGGAAGTATGTACCAAAATTGGCAGTGATGTTTACTAAAATAGTCTCCATTACTCTCCGCAAACTTACGTACAGAGAAGTCGGTATAGAAATCTTTAATCTTTATCCCGGTGCGCGGGAGACGAGAAAAGTGTGATCTTAACCGGAAATGGATCATAGCCTACGATCCGTGATAGAGGGGGAAGAGAAGGATAGAATTTAAAGATGCATCGTAATGTACAATTAGCATGAACGCCCAATCTGTGAATGCTCCTTTTTTTATCCAACAGACATCAGATCAAAATTGACTCTCCTATACAAAAAGTGCTTGCATTTCTCTGTCACTTTCCAGATGTGGTTTGGCTCTTTTTGGCTCTCTTACATGCGCGATTTGGCTCCGCTCAAAAAAAAAGTCTGGCAACCTCGATCGGAAGCTCACACAATGGCGGCATTTATCTGTGGTTTCAAATTTGTCTTTGGGACAAATTAACTTTCTGTGACATGCGATCTCTGAGGGACCCTCCGGGTGTCGGGGAAGAATCTGGCAAGAATCAGTGATGGTCTGAATGCTAATGAATGAGGCAGAAATACAAATAAAGTAAAGCCACTCGCAGGTCAGTGCATGTCTCCTGTCGCTTCTTCGTTAGTCGCAGCCATCTTGGCTTGCTTTTCCACAACAAAATCCTGGGACGGTCCCCTTTATGTCAAATGACGTCACAGAAGACCTATGAGACGCAGCCATGGTGCCTCCTACCATGGCATCATCAATGAATGGAAAGTAGAATTCGAAATTTTAACCTCATTCGTAAAAAGCGTGAAATCGGAGGAGCGGCACAGACTTGTCTATACATTATTAATGTAATTTTGCACCTTCGGTAAGCAAACATTTACCGTAAACCTCATGTATCATATTTCATGCAGATTGACACTTACGACCGAATTTTATATAGGGCGGTACGCGGTGTCATAGTTTATCGCGTTCGAAAATAGCCTGCTATGCCCCGATCCATTCTCAGAGTATAGATTTGATCAAAGAGAATGCAGTAATGAGTAATGAGACGCATCATGTATTTTCGATGTGGATGACTTATTTACGCTTTGTTACAGTATGGCACATTCTTTTATATGGAATGTAATAAGGATAGTTGCAATTTGATCCATATTCTTTCAGTGCAATTGCACATTCCCGTCGAAGAGGTAAGGAAAAACACGTCAAAGCAGTTGGTGAGATCGGGATCTTAGTTGAAAAAAAAAGTGAATTCTTCTAAGTTCTGCTCACAAATAGTCATCGAGCGACTAAATGTTTCTATGGAGAGTAGAAGATTAGTTTTTTGGTTTGAATGGGAAGGTTAATTTCTTTTCACCCAGATGTCCTACATTGGTCAGTATTATATATATATATATATATATATATATATATATATATATATATATATATATATATATATATATATATATATATANACAATATGCATTTACATTAACAGGTAAGCGTTCGTGCGGAACAAGCGCTCAATGTGCTTGTTTGGTAATTTTAAATGGCAAAAGAAGATTTAATAATCTGGATGGGATCTGATTTTTTTTTCTTAAGGTTGTAACTGCTCTCTGTACAGAGCAAGCCGTTCGGTTTGTTAGTGTCTATTGTGAAGTTGATTATCTCACAGACTGGCATTTGATGCTACTGTATTCCGGCGTGTAATGCCATTTTCTGTACAAGAAAAGTCATTCAGTTCGCCAAAGCCACACTTTTTTTCCTCCTATGTTGAAGTTCATTGTCTGGCAGAATGACACCTAATGTTACAGAATGCTGACGTGCTGCAGTCATTTTCTGAACAAGAAAAGTTCTTCATCTCTTCCAAACCACACCTTGTTTATTCTTATGGTGAAGTTGATTACCTCATCAAAACCACACTTTGTTAGAAGTTGATTATCTTACATATTGGCATCTGATGTTAGTGTATTCTGGCGTGATATAGCCATTTTATCTACAAGAGAAGTCATTCAGCTCATCAAAGCCACACCTTGTTTGAAGTTGATTATCTCATAGATTGGTATCTGATGTTAGTGTATTCTGGCGTGTTATGGCCATTTTCTGTACAAGAAAAGTCATTCATTTTATCCAAGCCACATTTATTTTCTTCCTATGTTGAAGATAATTGTCTCGCAGACTGGCATCTGATGTTTTGACCTATGTATTCTGATGTGTTATAGCTAGTTTCTGTACAAGAGTAGTCATTTAGCTCATCCAAACCACAGTTTGTTTATTCTAATAATGAAGTTGATTACCTCACACTCATAGACTGACACCAGATTTTATGGTATTTTGACGTGTTGTAGCCATTTTCTGTACAAGCGGAGCTATTCATTTCATCAAAGTTATACTGTGTTTTCCTCCTATAGCTAAATTGATTGTCTCGCAGAATGACACCTGATGTTACTTTATGCTGAAGTATTGTGGCCATTTACTGTACAAGAGAAATCATTCATCTCATCAAAATCACACTGTTTAAAGTCGATTGTCTCGGAGATTGCTACGGATAGACTTGTTTTCTGATGCAAATGACTGGAAATCTGAAACCAGTCGCAGGAATTGAATGTACAGACTAATTTTTGAACAATACTGTGATTCATTAGATTGTGGACCTACGGATCATAGTGTACCTCTATTTTGTGGACCAGACTAGTAAGTCAAGGATATATATATAATAAAATTGTCTTTGGAAGAACGAGCAGCGAGGCACCTTTTGCAATTTAGTATGTTTTTCTGAACATTGCTGGATAAAACAGTTGACCTCAGCCCGGCTTTGGACAAAATCAAGATTGGTTTCCTCTTGGGAGGGTTTGAAAAGTTTTGTTTATGTGAAGAGCCCGAACAGTGAAACGCTTTTGAACACTCCAAGGGAGAGAAATGCCGGCCAGAAACATGGCGTGTGTCGCGCCATTACTAACTAGCGTCACACTCTTCAAGGTGGGTCTTAATGTGTGTGGGTTTTGTTTGTTTGTTTGTTTTTATTTGTTAATGCTTCATTCTGGCACAGCGCAAAATTGAATGCGTGCGCCGGAACGTCTAAACAAAATCCCAGCGCAGAGATCTGCAATAAAATAATTATTGTGCATTCTCTCCGTCCTTCCTCCTCCATCTCTCTCTCTCTCTCTCTCTCTNTGTTAATGCTTCATTCTGGCACAGCGCAAAATTGAATGCGTGCGCCGGAACGTCTAAACAAAATCCAAGCGCAGAGATCTGCAATAAAATAATTATTGTGCATTCTCTCCGTCCTTCCTCCCCCATCTCTCTCTCTCTCTCTGTCTCTGTCTCTCTCTCTCCCTCCAGTCCTGCTGCATTGTTTTCTTGCTCCCTGTTAGTGTCGCCACTCAAAGGGATTTTTCCATACGACAGGGTAAAATAGCTTTACAAAAAAAATGCCTCTAAGGAGAGAAAATCGCTTTTTGTAAATTGTTGGGAATAATCGAGAAATATAATAATAATATTGATGCGGTTATAAGTCTCGCACTTTTTGTAAATTGTTGGCAAATATTTGAAAAATATAATAATAATATGGTGTATAATTCTCGTATCCAGGCTCTGGCTCACGCGACTTCACACTATTATTACCCCAGCAAGCCTGATCACTCTAAAACTTTATCAGCTCCCTGGGGGGCATACGGTGCCGCTGCCATTTGCAGGCTCTGCTCACTAGCATTCTGACAATATATTCCATTGCCTATAGCCAGCCAATATATAGGGCACAAGGGATGAATGCCTGGTTTTCTTTGTATTTAACAATAAAATTATAGGATTCTTTCCCACTTAAGAAACCTAAAGAAAAAAAAATCACTCTCACTGTAGCGAAAAAGCACATGACTCGAGAGTGACAACACGGCTTCCTGGCATGATTTAACTCTTTTTAATTCATCCGCACTTCCTCTTTCCGCCTCTGTGCTTCCCCTTTTATTCTGCTATTCTCTTTCTATCTGCCTGTCCTTGGCCAGGCTGCACTCTGAATTCAATCTCGTTATATCAAGGGGAAAATGGCCTGGGGACAAGAACTTCCCATAATATGTTTTTGGTTTTTAGAGGAGAATATTTATAGAGCGAAGTCTCAGTAGGTCATCATTCATCAATTATAGAAATGGAAATCTGCGCTTTAACTCATCATTTTTATGCGTTGTGGCCACAAGGGGGGACTCTGTCAGATCAGGGCAAGAGATGAGGGAGATGGAGATGGATAGGGAAGGGACATTCAGGCAGACAGGCAGGCAGTCAGGGAGACAGTCCGGAAGACAGGCAGGCAGGCAGACAGACAGACAGATGGACAGATAGAAAGACAGACAGACAGAAAGACGAACGGGGATAGGGGAGGGGGGCACAGAGAGAAAAAAATGAGAATAATTGATGAAAGGACACGGAAGGGATGAGAGAGAGAAGGGAGCAGGAGGAGATCAGGTATAAGGAATGATAATAACGCCTATCAGACTTGACCTGAAATGATCGAACAGAACTCAGGATCATTGAAAAAAAAAGTATGGATGTGCTCTCAGATTCCAGAATTAATTTGAAAAACGAATTGCTGGACGACGATTGTGACATTGTAGTAATAACACTGTACATATATCACAGCAATGGTACTCTTTCTCCCCATGAGAGCTGATAAAGCAGGGAAGCACAAGATGTCTGCAGTGGATAAAGCCATCTTTGCAGAGGAAGTGCTGGGTTCTATTTGTGTCAGTGGTAAACATAGAAAGGGGAGGGGTGGGAAGAGAGATAGAGAAAGAGAGAATGAAGCCTATTACGAATGATACCATACAGATGCATTTATCAAGACATTTTGACCTCCGTGACCGGTTAGGCCAGGAAGCCCTGGATTATGTCAAAGAAACTTTGGCTGTGTTCGGTGTGACATCTTTGCCTTGATGCAGTTGCCCTGAATCTGCATTTTTTTTCTTCTTTTTTTTAATTTTGGGGGTTGAAAAAGTATGTGTGGGTGTGTGTGTGTGTGTGTGGGTTTGTTGTTGTTTTTTTTTTGGGTTGAATATNGCGGGGGGGGGAGGAGAAAGTATGTATTTTTATAAGTGAACACAGCACAATGTGTTAAAATCTAAAGGCTGTGCATTGAATAGTCACCCAGCTACAAAAAACGCTGTTTGATAGATCAACATTGTGGTCTTGCTTTGAGAAATGAAACTGTTTTCACGCTGTCCTGATATATAGGTTATTGCACCGAGGTAAAGCTATTACATTGCCGTCTGTCTGGCTGTTTCGGAGTTTAGCAGCCGGAGAATAGAGCGTTCGGGAGATGAGCGCCTTTCATGCGGCGTTGTGATCCTCCTTCAACGATTGGGCAAAGAGGATAATAAGGAATTTATGAAACACTGGAATATTTTGTTTTGTTTTGTTTTGTTTTGTTTTGTTTTGTTTTGTTTTTGTTTTTGTTTTTGAAAGAGGATGGAAATTGTTGCTGCTGTGTAGTCTAGATACTGTCTCTACCTTTCAGCTCTCATTATCCTTCTCTCTCTCTCTCTCTCTCTCTCTCTCTCTCTCTCTTTCTCTCNTCTCTCTCTCTCTCTCTCTCTCTCTCTCTCTCTCTCTCTCTCCTCTCCGTATCTCTTCTCACTTTATCTTTTTCTCGATCTTTTCACCTGTGACTGGCTTATAGTCGCAAATTTTGCTATTCTCTTGAGTGTTTTATTGCAATCTTCTTAATTACATTTTTTTTAAATTTCATGTTGTCACATGATTCATACCGCCACGTCAGCGTCACGCCTGTTGCCATGGTAACACAAGGGTAGATGCCCAGCATTCATAGAAAACATGCAAGTCTTGACTCGTCGTATTGTTTTAAGTTTGTGTATTGGATGTTTAATTCCATCCACCAAGAATTCATTTAACTCCGATGTTGCCACCCATAGGGATTTTGCCCTGCGATTGGGTAAAATAACTCTTTGTGGGCTCAAGAGTTAAAATCAAGAAATGTGGGTAAAGCGAGGTAAAAATGCCTGTAAACCTTTTTTACAGTAGAATACCGAGATGTCCCAATGATATTTGCTGGAATTAACAATCAGATTACAGCAGTATTAGGATCTCATTTACCCGAAAAATCCGGATACTTGTTGCAATGCTTTGGTCTCGTGTAATCAATTGTTTTTCTTTTTTTGGTAAAAAATTCACTCACATCTCTCTGACGTGGGATAGAAGCTGAAAGTTGACATAAAAGTGTTTTTTCCCAAAACAAATTTATCAACTTATTGTTAAGTAATTATCATTTCTTTTGTCTTAAATTGCTTTAACTCTCTTATTTCTCAATATTAATAGTTCGTTGTTGTTTGATGTTGTTATTGTTGTTGTTGTTGGTGGTGGTGGTGGTGGTGATGGAGAAGATGT
Organism: Ellobium chinense; assembly: GCA_033807755.1. Lineage (NCBI taxonomy): Eukaryota > Metazoa > Mollusca > Gastropoda > Ellobiida > Ellobiidae > Ellobium > Ellobium chinense. The sequence continues at coordinate 866,746 of JAWQUT010000318.1, forward strand.
TGATTTGAACTATATTTTTTACGACTACTTGGCAAGCTTATACAAAATGTCAAACTAGACATCTTCTGTAATTAAATGGAGAACCAGCTTATGTTGTTAGGTTGGAAACTCCAATAGTGAATGCTATAAATAAACGGAATCTCCTCCCCCTTCCCAAGACACTGGGTCCAGAATCAAGACTGGTTAACCATCGACAAAGTAGGCAGGGTAATGTAGAGTAAAACTACTCTCGCTGTAGCCAGGGTTGGGCAAGTTCACCAAAAAAAAGTCAGTTCAGATCAAGCTCAGTTTACTGAGGTAAAAAAGCCCTAATTAGGATGGCAGTTCTATGACAATTATTAAGTAGAGTCTAGTTTTCAGATCACATTCTGTTGAGTTTGAAACTGGCAGTCGGTTCTCATTATTGAAGTAGACGTGAATTGAACTGAAAGTTAGGTAGGAAAATAAATAAAGTTCCGATCAAGCTTCCAAGATAGTTACAATCCAGCCCCAAATCAGTTCGATTAAAAATAGCTTTTAAACTTACATCCGGCATGAACTGACCTTAAGTTCACGAACTATGTTCATAAGAGCTCAGTTTTTCTAGTCATGCCAGTAGCGTAAAACCATGTAACCAGAGTGGCAACACTCTTTCACACTCATCTCCTTGATTGCCTTGTCAGTGGCAAGTTTCTTGAATATTGTCTTGTGCTGTCTGTATCGATTCTTTAACATTTTCAGCGTCAAAGCTGACAAATTATGAAGCCTGTCGGAGATTATCATCTTAATGTGTTCGCTTTGATCTTTGCTTTTTAGATCAATCTGTCTTACTTTGTTAGTCCAAAGTGTCTGTGTTTTGTTTTTTGTATTGTTTTTCTTGAAATTATTCAGGGATTAGGCGTGGTAATGCCACAAGCAGATTTTTCAACTTGGATGAGATGAGGCACTGAACTTGCTTTTTTCCCATATCACGACTGAATTTATTGAGAGATTGTCTGGAATGAACAATGAGATTACAGCGGGGCTGTGTTTGTTTGCCTCTTGTGGCGTCGTGAAAGTGGCCGTCCTTGCATTTTGTGGTTAGTCCTTAGTAAAGAAGGTATCCGGAATACGTTTTTTATTGGTGCGCACCAATCACGATGAGAATGGATGCACGCCTACTAAAGGTATGTAAAATGTGACGTCTTTGCCAACACCGGAAGAAGAAGATCGGCAACATGGCGGCAACCATCTTCGGTTTAAAGTTTTTTCAGTGGTACACCTTGAAGATTTGGCAAGAATCAATGGTAACATGTATGCTCATAAATGAGGCAAAGATATAATTGTAGCAAACATCACTCGCAAGTCAGTGCGTTATTTTCTGTTTCTTCCACATTAATCGCAGCCATCTTGACTTGCCTAGACACTGGTGGCTTGTCGTTTTGCGACGCCGTAGAGACCTAGACTATACAAAGGGAGCCCAGCATTAGGATCTAACAGCATCGAATCTCATGTACTCAAAAAATGCTGATATTTGTTTCAGTGCTTTGGTTCCCCTTTATTTTTCAAATCCAAATTTACTCATGACCTCGAACTAGATGGGCAGCATCGTTTCTGTGTATCTATACTTTCGATATATTTCGACACTTCTATTCAGTACTGGAAGCATTGAACTAATTTGGCTCTTCTTTTAATCCCTCTGGTCCTGTCATATATGAATTAAACTAATGCATCGATGCTGAATGCACGCCTGATAGTTTTCAACATGAAGGCTTAATAATTATAGACCTGGCCCTGGATTTTGAACTCGTGAGGTTGGTTTTATATTTTTGGTTCAAATCTCAAAAGGGTAAACACGGAGAATGTTTTGGGTGAGGGTGGGGTGCAGTAGTTTTTCGCGTCTGTCTGCTTGTGTAGACAAGATGGAAAAGAAACCGATCGAGATAAGAGGATAATGTAAGCCCAGATGTCATGGCTTGGAGAAAAAAAAAGCATGAAAGGAAGAAAAAAAGCGGAAAGAAAAATGTGGGAATTGAAGGATGAGGAAGACTTCAAGAAAGATGTAATCGCACTCTTTTAGAATTCTGTTACCGAGCACAACACTTAACCATCTGGCTGTCACACCCACGTGATCTAGATCTATATCTACGTGTGTCGAAGAGAACTTGATCCAGTCCGTCTCCTGTCTGTCTTATTGTATGACGTGATGATTCGATTGGACCTCGAAATCTACAGACATTTTGTAATTTCAAAACCCCTTCTTTCTCCTTCGATTTATGATCGTTTCACGCAGCTGCTGTCTTTGCTTTGTCATGAAATCATATTCGGTCGGTTATTTTACGGTCACTTAAAGAAAGCGGTGAATTCAGCGAAGATAGCTGTTGAAATGTTTTTAAGAGCATGTTCAGTTATGGCGGTGTCCAGTAGGGCTCTCCGGTTTAAGGAGACCGCGCCCATGCTCATCAGTTTGGTAAGACCTTTGATCATTGGGCTGTTGTGGAAGGTAATCCCTCTGTTTAAAACTGCAGAGACTCAAACATATATATATATATATATATATATATATAAGCCATGTCGTGCCATTGATTAGCAGTGTGTTGTTCAGTAAGCTTTAATTTTTGCCTCTGTTTCGGAAAGGTTTAGCCAGAGAGATACAGTGGTCTGTGGAATGTGCCTGCGGCAGGCCATCCCGAAAACCCGATGAAGTCATGTTTGCGCTCAGTAAAGGGAAGGTGTTCAATCCCTGTTTAGATACTTAAGAATTCTACTGTTTACCTCAGCACATCGAAGCTTACCCTGCTGTCCGCCAAACGTCCGCTGGTCGGCCAAATAATGTGGTCTTCTAATATCCAGATGGCGAGAAATCCGTCGACCAAACGTCCTTAACGTGAAAGACTTGCGGCACTGCTTTTTGAGTCTCTATTTTGAAAATAGAGGATTATCTTTCATAATAGTGTTTACAACTTCTCTAAAAGTGTTATTCACATTCCATCTGAGATCGAAAGCATGAGTGTTTTTTTATTATTATTTTGAGCCTGTAGAGAAGTAGTATTCTTGATCTCTTGTGTCACGGTTGTCGATTTATCATAGAAAATTCAATAATATGGGGTTGAGAAATGGAATAGACCAGTTTTTCCCATGATTTCTTTCCCCGAATCGCACGGAATATTTTGACAGATTTGGAGATTGCACTATATTTAACATTGCACTATATTTAAAGTTTTAAAGTCCCTTCTCTCTGTTCTCTCTCTCTCTCTCTCTCTCTCTCTCTCTCTCTCTCTCTCTCTCTCTCTCTNCTCTCTCTCTCTCTCTCTCTCTCTCTCTCTCTCTCTCTCTCTTCTCTCTGGCTTTGCCAGACGGAAGGAATGCGCAGCAGACATGAGACAAAATTAACAAGGGAAGTCAAAACAGACATCAGCTTGTGTCTTAATTAAAATCCATGGGTCTTTTTTTTTGTTATCTTTCCCTGGATGAGCTACTTTGTTCTGATATTGTGTCATCATCATCTACGCAAAAAAAAATCTTCCAGACTCTTTGGTAACATCTGTAGGTTGACAGATTAGAAATCTAATGGTACATTATTTTCAATTGGCTGGGCGTGTGGCAGAGTGAGGAGGGATGTGGGGAAGGGGGNGGGGGGGGGGGGGGGGAGAGATTGGTTGGAAAAGCGATAAAGGAAGCCCTGTTTATATGCACTCGTCTCTGGCTATTGGTCCCTTGTGCGTAGGAGACGAGAAATGTGAATCTCAGCCGGAATGGGATCTTGGCCAACGATTCAGAGTAAAGAGAGGAGATAAGAATATAAACTAGATAGAGTCGTCGATCAGAGAGCGTGCTGCAGATGGGAAGGGGGCCATGTATTGTCATTGTGGATGATTTAATTGCGCTTTGTTACAATACGGCATATTCATGTAGGAGAGATCTAACAAAGGCAGTTGCAAATTAAATCTATATTATTATCCTGTCAATCGAAATGAGCAATCTCATGGGAAATTTTAGAAAGGAAGAAAAACTCACAGCGGCTAATGGGATCGGAATCTGAGGAGAAAAAAAAAAAAAGTTGTTGCGGTTAATAGGGTTATTTTGTAGAGAGAAAAAAAAATGGGTTTCATGGATAGAGCGGGAG
>JAWQUT010000318.1:873329-896048 GCA_033807755.1 Ellobium chinense
TGTTGTTAGTGCTGATAAAGATTTCAGTGGTGATGATGTAGTTGTTGCTATTGCTGAAAGAAAGCATTTTTTTAAAATCTTGTAGCCTGGCCCAAAGCTTTCATGAGTACAGTTTATGACTATTGATAATGATGTTGGTGGTGATGATGATGATAATTAGGATGATGTTGGGGTCATGTATTAAATTTTTACAGATTTACCTGTAATCTTCAGATATATTTGATAGTTGTTTCTAATGCTTGAAGTGATGTGTTTCTAGATCAGCGATGATGAAGGTAATGATGATGCCATCTATAGCACTAGTGACATTATTGTGTGCAGTTAAAGAAAAAGTGTTGCAATTTAGAGGTCAAATTTGTTAAGATTTGCACAGTGATATACACTAGCAACTTTGTAAATGATATTATGGCATTTTTTTTCAACAATCAAGACCATAACAATTTCATAATAATCCACAATCAGTACATTTGTCACTTGTGACAATCACAGCCTTCAGATTAATAATGTCAACAGCCACTTTACAAACATTACCCACACTAACCTGATGACCTACATCTCTCACAAGAACCACTGGCCCTACATCACCTACACTTCTCACATGATCACACCATAACATCCACACTGACCATGCATGTCACATTTGTCACCCACTCACCCACTCTTGACTAAATGACCTATCTCCATCTGATCACAGGCCTCGACCATGGCTCGCATGCAGCTGGAAGTTGAAAAACAGACCAAGAAAAAGTCACCAGTAGCAGACATGGTAGGTGAAGTGACATTTGTCCAGAGGTTTCCTTGATCATGAATATCTTCTCAGCGGCTTTAGCAAATTTTCTGTTGTGGTGTCTTTCCTTTGAACTAATGAGCGCAACCTGTTCATAGCCTATTTTAGCCATGATGTAAATAGGAAGTAAAAGATTTGACCCATAGCTCAGGGAGGATTTAAGCATACCCATATGTATTATGCATACCCATATTATGTGCTATGCATACATCTAGAGGGCCGGGCTTGCTTCTTGCTAATAAGGCCTTTCCTCTGAGATCTGTCCAGCTTTGGGGACCCTGCCAGGAATAAAAACTTCCTTCAGCATAGCTCTCAAGTTCCTTGAGACTCACAGCCTCTAAGTGACGACAAGATAGGCTACAACAGAAGGAGACTTTCTTCAAAACATCCACTATCAAACACCATTTTCTGTGATACTTGAGCATATCTAATACAGCTTTTGATATACACAATGACTTACAGTTTCATGTAATCTGATGATACTTTGACATTTCAAAGCTTTTATCATTGACTCAACTTAATCACAACTCCCAAGGAGCATGGAAAAAGTTGTGATTAAAAGAAGTTGTTATTATCTGTTGATCTTTATATAAAAACTGTAGTATTTTATAATCTGGAAACTGTTTTGTGAAGACAGACATTATACTCAGACAAATTATGTCTAGGCAGAACCAACAAGTAAAAATTCCGGCTTAAATAGTCAGACAGAAGGAAAATAATAGCAGTTTCAAAGTTTTTGCGATTTTTTGTTTAAGGCTGGAAAGCAAATATCTAACCTTATCCCTTTAAGGTCATATTTCAGTATTAATAATACTGAGCAGAAATAATGCCAAGAGATCCATTGTATCTATACTGAAAGTATAGAGTAGAAACAGTACATTGATGCCCTGACCAGGCCATCTGGCAAGCTCTGAGACATCGGATGCAAAAAGGTGTTCCAAGACTGAGCAATTCCCAGAGCAAAAATCAATTTACAGACCCTAAAATATTTATGCTTTGTCTACGATTGTATGAATGTGTACATTGCGTCTGAGATGTTTCAATCAATGTTTGCCTTTCTTTTCCCATCTGTAGGTGGGTATCCCAACCCTGGGCAATGGAAGGAGACTACGACTGAACCGGAGCAAACTTCAAGAGATGAACATCGCCCAGTTACAAGTCTTGGTCAATGACCTACATTCACAGATAGAATGTAAGTGAGGACTGAGGCCAGTCCTGATGTTACAGAATGGAGTAATAGGAGTTAACCTTCGCAGTCAGTGCAGTATCTGTTTGGTATTTCTGCAAGAGTGCATTGATGACCAGTGGCGGCTTGTAACCCCCAGAACTATCCATGCAATTTCACCCCCCCCCCCCNGTCACAATGTTTTTTTTTAAAACAAAATCTTTCTTTACCTAAATTCTACCCTGGCACTGCTGGGTTGCAGTTAATAACAAACCACCACTGCTTCCAGTTTAGGACCAGAGAGACGTGCAATGAATTTCATAAACAAAGTTGACTGTCAGCTCTCATTCATTTCCGTTCAGTTTTAGCATCGTTCAGAATATACAATCAAATTAATATGCAGCAGCTGGAGTGAAAATGGTCACAAAATCTGAATTTATAACTGAATATTGTGCTCTGAGTTATCATGAAATGTTAGTGATAAGAATTCACATGGGTAGCTTTGATTGGAGAGCTACTCTCATTTTCTTCACTCTCTGGTTCCAGTTAAGAATAATTTCGTATTGGACGAATGTTATTTCTCATTATGATAATCAATAGATGATGGGCAGCAGTAAAAAATTGATCTAACTTTCCTGGATGTTCATACCCCTCCCCTTCCCAATACAAAAAAATACATACCTGTTTCCCAGAGGCTCTGACCATTATACATTAGGACCTCACAACATGAGACCACATGTACTAAAGTTCTTATTTTTTTTATAAATTAAAACACCTCAAAGGCTAGGAAATCCTATATTTGTTAGATGGTCCACATTTTATTTCTAGGATAACGCTTGTATCTAAATTTCATGTTAATGTAACCACTTAAGTCTTCCTGGATACTAGATTCTTATTTGAATGTTGTGCTGCCTGTACCTTATACAGATGGGCAACATATTTCCACCTCTCTATTGTGTCTTTTCCAAATGAATAATGTGTGTCCATTCCTCCATCATGTCTTTTCCACATGAATAATATGTGCCCACCCAATCCCTTCTTCTACTTCAGTGCTAAATGAAGACCTGGTTCACTTGCTAATAGAGAGAGATGATCTTCACATGGAACAGGACTCTATGTTAGTTGATATTGAAGACTTGACTAGGTGAGTGCCTATGTCTGGTAAGTTAAATTGGCACTTGTTATTTATGAAGATAGATATTGCTGGTAGTGGTGAATATGTGTGATGCTGGCTTTTAGGACTGGCTTTTGGAACTGTCCGTACTGTAAATCATGTTTTATACCTAGTGCATCTGTGGATGATTTTGGTGGTGGTGCTACCTTTCAAGGCAATGCTAGCTGTGACGAAGATGTGGTAATGATAGTAGCGATTTTGGTGGTTATAATCAAGATATGTTACTACAGTCGACTCCGCTTAATCGCCTTTTCCGCTTAATCGCCTCGTTTCCCAGGGAACTGAATTCTTTCTATATAAAAGTCACTGGATAATCGCCTCTCACTCCGGATTATAATCGACCACTCTTCAGGGCCCGTTAATTGAAAGATCAGCTGTTGAAGGGTTACAGTTGACAAACAAATAATGTACACAGATGGTTTAACTGCGCGATGGATGGCAGACCTGTTGACTGAGTGACAGCTGCCACCCCGAAGCAGGTGTGATAAGCCTTTCCTCCCCACCTCCACCTCCCCTTGTCCCCCTTCGTCCCATGCTACGCATCACTGCCTTCGCCTGTCCGATAATGCTAGTGCGCCGTAGAATCTCCTCCCCCCACGCCTAGATTGCGACTGTCTGGTGGATTTCGGTTAGATCAGAGAAGGTGTCATATGGATGGACGGTCTATCCCGACCGTGACATCCTACTCCATATTGTCTGCTGGGCTACTGCGATGTGACCAATGAGAGAGACCGCGGAGATCAAACATTTTGTGCGCTACAACATCGTCAAACTCGTCTGTCCTGAGACTGGTGACGAGAAGGTGTCAGTGCACGATATCAAACCACGACATCAAAGAAATTTAACTCCATTACCAAAAATATGGCCGAAATTACCTTCTCCGCTTAATCGCCCACTTTTCCCGTGATCCCGAGGATGGGCGTCTAAGCGGAGTCGACTGTATTTCCTGTGTCATCTACCAAGTCACTTTATGGGTCTGGTATGGGGCTGTTAGCAAAGACATTCACAAAAATCTGTCATTATCGTTACCCTCATTTTTCACTTGATAAAGATATTGAAAGTAGGATATAGTGTTGTAGAACATTTGAAGGATGTAATATATGTTTCACTTCATTAAATCGTGTTTTTTCAGGAGAGCAAGTTTAAGATTTTCATTTGTTCAAAGGCATTAAGAATTATTACGTGTTGGTTGTGGTGTTATGGGATGTTTGAAGGATGTGTAAAATATGTAATAAATATTTGTGTATATATATATCGTCAGATTTTTCGCATAGTGAGGAAAGAGCGAAATCATGTTTTTTCAGGAGAGCAATTTTAAGATTTTCGTTTGTTCAAAGGCATTAAGAATGTTTCTTATTTGACACTTTAATATCTCAAAAACTATAAATAGCAACACACAGCTTTTCTTTAAGGTTACAGAGGTATCGATACTATGTAGTTTTATGCAAAAAAAACAAAAACCCAAAAATTGCAGTATTCGTCGCTTTGCAAAAAATGTGACGATATATATGTTCCACTTGACTAAGATATTTAGTGTTGGATGTGATGTTATGGAATGTTTGAAGGATCCCATAATATATCTCATGCTTTGTTTTCGATTTTTCAGTCACTGCCATGATCCAAAAACTACTAACAACAACAAGAGCACGCAGAACAATAACCGACCAGCCAACCAGAGACACAGACACAAATGATGATGATCCAGTAGGGAAGAGTGTTTCAGAATATCCAAGGGCTAACAACTTGCTTGTGTGTTTTCAAGTAGAATGAGAGAGAGATTGTGACTGCGCTAGTGTACATATTTTATGACTGCGTTTTCATTGGCTGATTGGGCAGTATCTCTATTATGATTGGCTGACTATGTGTTTAGCATGATTGGTTTGTAAGTAAATTCTCGAATGTGGTTTTATGCCACATGATTTTCACACATTTTTGCATTGTCTGAATCATATTATCATTTGTTTTCGACTGACTATAATCTCAATTGAACAACTTTTAATGAAAGCCTGAAACTGAGCCACACTGGACACCAAAAAGCTCCATATGGACCCAGTGATTCTTCTATTGATGAGGCTCATATTAAGCACCACTCGCATGTAGCCTGTTAAGATGGGGTTGCATCAGATGTGCTTTTCTCAGCTTGGTGTTATCCTGGCCTTTGCCAAACCTGCAACTTAAGAGGTAAATGCATGTAATATGGTAATATTAACCATCTTAATTATACCCTCAGGTGCCAGGTATTTTTCTTTATCCCTATGATCCATTTATCACATGTATCAGGCTGGTTCCTGGTGAGGGGATGAAGGATTTGTATTTTATGAGGCACCTGTCACAGACTTCACATTGATTATAATGGTGACAAAACCAATTCTCCACTGGAACTGCATTTACCTGTGTGTCAACAGGATGACACATTCTACTGTTCTAGGTCCAGTAAGGCATAATTACTTTATTTCTGTTTCCTCTTGCGAGTAAACAGTAACAAATGCCAGTCCAGGGAAAAGTACTTATGGGTACTGAGTTTACCTATGTGTTAGCAAGATGGCACATTCTACCATTTCAGTTCCAGTAAGACATTACTTTAATTTTATCTCCTCTGATGAGTAAACAATGACAAACACAGGTCCATCGAAAAGTGCTTATGGGAATGAGTATATAGCTATCACAGGACCCTGGGTAAATAGCAGCCACAGGGTCCAGGTACCTGATTACACTTTGGCCAGGCTTAGTGTTTGTTGTGAGATTGCCCAGCACAGTTGATTGATGAAGGTGAGTTACTTGAGAAGTTTTGTAATTTTACCCTTCCCTAGTCGAGCTCAGCTTCTCAGTACTTTTGTAAATAGATCTGGCTTTGACATGCCCGTCATGTAACTTTTGATGGACTTTATTTGTGTGAGGTTTATAGAATTGCTGAAGGAGGTGATTAGGGTGAAGTGTTGGTTGCAGTGCTCACGTCATGCTTGGTTCAGACATTCATGAATACCTGAGTATGAGTGAGTGAAAAGATTCCTACTGAGGCACTGTAAATGGAAATGTTTCTGAAGTACTTGTGTGTTACAGAAACACTTAATGAGATGCATATAGGCATTTAATGAAAAATGAATTTGCTATTTTCATTTCCTTCATTCAACCAAGGAATTGTCGCTCGCATGTTGGTTTGTCTAAGGAATGCTAAAGAAGAGGTTTGTTTACATGCTCTGTTTTACTGCACATGCAGGGCTGCTCTTGATGAACGTGAGCAGCCATGCAATGCATGCACAAAACATGTAAATAAACTAACGTGATATAAACAATTACATGGTTAGGTGATTAAACTGACTAATTCTGGAGCCATTTTAAGGTGGGAAAGACAAAAAAGACCCTATGTTTTTCCTGAGAGACAAAGGGAGAGAATATTATGACTCTTGTTTCACCACAGTGTGGTTAGATTAGGAGATATGTGGGATGACAAATGGAGGGTCTACTGAACCAAGTTATTGTCATATGGGTATACATTCTACTGCTTAAGTCAAGTGAATTCACTAAGATTTTTAAGATTTAGCAAGCCTGAAAATTTTACTCTCACAAGTCACATGCAATCAAACGAATTAAGGGATATTTATGTTACTGGGATTAAGATGTATATGTTGCCTCATTTCAACTGTAAGAACATTTATAGTCAACTGTAAATATGTGTAAATATATATCATGCAAAATGTGAGAAGCTTTGCCGAGTTTACTGTTGTGAAAATTGTGTTATCAATATGTAGTCAGCAAAATGAGATGGCTGAAATCAAAATGGAATGAGCACTTTTGAAATGATGTGTTAAGGTGCTGGGACAAAATATGTTCCCTAGAATAGAAGACAGATATTTGGAAAGCTGATACAGCTGCTTATAGAATAGAGTCACTCCCCAATTCTCCTCCACCTTTATGCTCATTTCCAAATGATTACCATATAGATATTATCTGATCATTTTTATTGGAAATCTCATAACTGCGTGCCAGTTATGAGGTCACCACTGACACTTCTTGTATTATTTAGTTTAAGTGATATTTATTGCCATTCCTCTCTCCAGCACCATTGAAATTACTGAGTTATAAAGACAAGGAATAGGCTAGTGGCAACCACAGAATGAAGCAGTCTCAGAAATACAAAAGTCTATAAGACATTGAAGGGTAACCTTTTAATTCCATATCAACTGACTTCTAATTTTGCTACAACAACAAAAGTTGCACCCTGAAAAACTGCATTATTTTCATGGAGATTTCTGAAGTTGTTGAACTCTGATAAGTCTTTTAGCTCACTTCCAGCAAGTCATATTTCCTCACTTCCATTCCATGGAAATTTATAGGTATTTGTACTGGTCTTGAGGTTAAACTACAAAGCAAAAAAAAAAAAAAACTTATTTTAAACCATATGCAACTGAATCCTTTTGGCTATTAGTCTTTTTTTTTTCACAGTAAGTATTATTTTGCTGTTGCTTGTTGCTGTGACAAAATAAAGTGTGAATGTTGGTTATGTATTAGCATTTGTTGATATCTTTATCCAACAAAACCATTTAGATCTGCAAGTTTATTTTACCAGTCATCATATATTATGGGCCACTTTGTAATTTTATTGCCTGTATGAAACCTTTTTTGATTCTCATGTGCAATCCACTGTATTTCTTTGCAATTTGGCAAAGAAGTGCTAATGGCCAAATATTAACAAAACCATGTACGTGTTTCTATTTTGCAATCTCCAAGGATTAATTTATGCATAATTTCATGTTCAAATGTATAGCTGTATGACTCCATTTAAAGATATGGAATAGAGGCCTCCATGATGTTATTGTCTTTATGTGCCTGTTGTGTGACTGATATTTCCCAGTTCTTCAGTTCAGACAGTTAGTAATTGCTGCACTATTTTTACTGTATCCTGATGCAGATAGAGCTGTAATTGACATATATTTGTCATGGTCAACCTGAAAATTGCCCAGAAATTATGGCCTGAAGATGTGGGATATTGGTTTTAAAATTTTAAAGCAGGACATTCCTTAATTTCGTAATTTTTTTGTCCTATCCTAATCCAGTCTACATGAGTGCATTTCCAATGCCCCTGACCTAAGACCCATGAGACCCACAACTCTTTACCATCATGTCTAATGAGTTGAATTCATGGATTTTCAAATCAGATTGTACAATTAGTATCATCTTGGTGATACCAAAATAAAGGTTACCATTATGCAAGAATGGGAAGACATGAAAACTATGAATCAGATGCTGGGCATACTTAGGCAATTCAGTAGCTCTGTTGCTTTATGGAAATGGATCATAAATACCAAAGTAATGTTTTTCATCTTTTCATCTATCAGCTTTTATGGTCTCTGAGATATATGCCATTGATTAATAGATACAAAAGAGGTGCAAAGCAAGTGTATTTTGTGTCTCCATTAAAATTGTGACTCTACCATATAATAATAATAGTCTTTCTCCATAAGACAGCAGACCTGTGAACTATTAAATTCAGTAAAAGAACTGATGTGTGCATTGCTCTAAATGAAAACATAAACTCCTAGACTGTGGCTCACTTGATCACCTGTATAAAGTATGAGTTTGTCTTTGTTATGATTTCGGGTTTTTGGGTCACAGATTTGTGTCCAGTTTGCATTTAAGTTTATATTTAAAGTATTTTACCTGATTATTTACTTTGTATTATTACAGTGATTAATCAAAACTACGCATTTGGTATGTGCAACTAGAATAATTATATATTTAATTTACAGTCAGTGATATTACTTAAGTAATTATTTATTCCTACCAGGCCTGTATAGAGTAGTTACTAACTTCATAGCATCACCTGAGAGAGGTAACTCTATATTCCCAGTATTCTCAAATTTTGTGTTATTTTATGTCTCATATGTATGTTGTGTTTCTTGTTTGAGGATTTACAGACTGGCATCGTAACAGGATGGGGATAATTTTTAGAGATTGGTCCCATCAGAACTAGCCAGCTCTTCATTTGCACTGAAGTTCTATGAGATGCCAGGAGACATCTTTCTGTTTCACCAAACTAGACCGTACATATACCCCAAATTAGATCAAACTCACCTTTTATATATTAAAAGTTAATGTTCTGAATCCTCCCATTAGCATTATTATCCAGTAGTTTTAACAGTTTGTGAGATAGCCTATGGTATGTGCCATTGACTAATTGAGAAAGTTAGGTGCAGTACAGAAGTTTTTAAGTTTCTCCTGCAAAGTTGTGATTTTGGCACATATGGTCTTTCTCCATAAAACAGGGCCTGCAATATGTTGTAGCTGAGGGTAAACTGCATTTTTCATGAAAAAGAGCAAATGCAGCTCCTATGACCTACTCAGGTCCATTGCATTCCCCCTGTAAACCTGTATTTGCCACATTTAGCCTACTGAAACATCTTGTAGCCAACCTATATCAACACAGTGTCTTTTATCCTTTGCTGTCATCTCTCTCTCTCTCCTTTAAATGCAAATGTCGTATCATTTTCCTAAACTCATCACGTGTCTATGATCATTTGTATGTTTGGTCTCAGTCTGCTTGTTTGCCGGAGGGAGACAGACATGGTGTTGTTGAATGGGAAGTGTTTCATGAATGCTGAAATTCAGAAAGATTTTAACATCTAGAGTTACATACATTCACCTGCAACATGTATAGCAAGAGAAAATGACTATGGATTAAACCTGTATTGCCATATTTATTTACTGTAAAGTGTTCTCATGTGTACTATATTTCTCTGTGGATTTTTATGTTTGCATACTCGCTGATAACACCCCAGGGATAGAGTGGATGGGATGGGATGGGATGGGATGGGATGGGATGGGATGTATGTTAAGCCACTGACTTTGATCACATGCAAGAACCCAGTGTTATAGTTTGTCTTTCTCATTACCTCAAGCTTGAGAGAAACTAGTATGTAGAGTGGAACCTTGAAATTAAGTACTCAAGTAGACTAATAGATAAACATATGCACTCATTTATTTTATTATTTCGTTATCCAGGTAGATCTTATTATTAGTATTAAGCAATCTTCAATAATAAATAAGATTTTTTTAGACATCAAAAGCATACTTTATATTGAGATTCTACTGTACTGCAGAAGTGGACTAGAAGACCTGACTGAAAAGTGACTGGTATTTTAACATATCCTTTATCGAGGTCTTCCATGCACATACCATCAGTCACTACAAAAACTGACAATCATGCCACTGCCAGCGTGAGTGAGTGTGTTATAGAGTATATCATGCAAATGCATTCCCCTCTCCCACTTTCCTCAAATTTCAACACATTTCCATACCACATAACCTGTGACTTTACAAACAACATATTCTGCTCAAATACAAATACTGAAGCCATGCATGTCACAAGAAGACATTCCATTCCTAATTTACCACAAATGTATAAACTCACAAATGTATAAACTCAGATGCTATATCAAGGACTTCAAATGCAGTTTTTGAAAACCATAAAGCTATATTTGGCTTGTTTTGTTTTTTTCTCAGTTTACACAAGGAACTCAACAAATGATGAACAAGAGTACATGAGAAGTCAACAAATGGTTTGATTTTCTTTAAGAAATTTAAACATTTGATCACATTCCCTGACAAAAACAGATGGATGTATAAGTTTAATTAGGAATAGAGTTTAACCCTTTGACAGAGCCTGGCTCATCTGTGGCTATAATCATAAATGGGAAAGTTCCAATCATGGCACAATCTTTGTTACTGTTTTGACAATCTCATTTTTATCTATGTTTTAAAACCATCCAAATATTTTATGGTTCTGTCACAGGGTTAAACAAACAAGCAACAACATGAGAGAATGATAACACATAGTTACATGAAATGTGTTGCTCAACATTATTTTTTTGTGCCCACACTGTTGTCTGTTCCAAGCTGAAAACTCATGTCTTGTCTCCAAGGACTCTATAGTAGTATTATAAGCAAGTGACAACTGCAATCTGCTGCGGAAAATCTCATCTAAAATAATGTAAGTTATCACTTGCCCGATAAAAATTTTTAGTTGAGTAATATAGCTGGACACAAACTTGGAGTGAGGATTTGTGCAACTATGGACTGTTTATCTAAATGACAGTAGAAAGTCTTTCCAGCTGTAATATAGCTACCATTTGAGCAATAACGATCAAAACTCTAATACCCTGCCTAAATCTGTCATAGCATTTATTCAAATACATATTATAATTGTGCCCAACATAAATTCTTTCATTACAGGTAAGTTACAAAGGAACATGTAAGGTATTTTGATTTGTCTATGAACAGTTGCTGAGTTTTAACATCTCTTTAACATTATATCAGAGTAAATGATCCAAGAATTTTAAAAAATCATACCCTGAAGGCTTGACAACAAATGCCCTAAGTTGTCAAAAGAAGATCTGGAGAGAGAAGTGCAGAAAAAGAGGAGGGTCAAACCTCTAAACATCATGCTAAAGTAAAGTAGGACTACAAAATTACTTATGTCTGGTCTGTTTACTTTTAAACTTTTTGTGCCTCATAAACCTAGCTACCTCTCAATATTGGGCTCTCTACGCCAATGTATACGTAACAACAATTTCTCTAGGTTCATAGCAGTTTCTGAACAATGACATGAGATCAGTGTCTTTAACTCTTCTAGAGATGAATGTGAATGCTCAAGATAGCCGAATCAAATGAATTAAAATCAGAGCATAACAAAACACAAAATGAGAGAAACTTCCTTGACTGTGATCAAGTATATAGTTACCTCAAGTCAAATTCGAATACAGACTGTCATAATCAAATTATTTTTTAATTTAATTTGAATCCCTTTAAGGACTGTGAGAGGTAAGTTTCATAAAAAGTCCTAGGTCTTAGTAGGATACATTGCGAATCTGGGATTGAAATGAAATGTATTTTATTAAAACAGGATGAGATCTACATTAAAGATTTGATAGATCAGTTTACACTCTGCATGCCCACAAATGTAGAACAACATTCTCAATGCATATTTTTATATACAGCATACGTATCAATCCATCAATTAACATGATTCTCAGCACCCAATGTCTTCAGTCCACCCCCTTTACCTCCCCTGCAACCCAATTCACACACACAGAAAACAGCCATATGACCAGTTTCCAGCCACATTCATTTTCTCACTTTTAGGTCCAGTTTCCAAACAGCAGCGAAAATAAAATACGTCATAATTATATAATAAACAGTGAAACACAATTTACATAATGACTCAAATATCAAAAGCTCATTTTCATTTCCAAGGACGGCAAGATGCACCACAGACAGAATTGCTGCCATCATTTCAGCCAATTTTCCCCACGTGCACAGGAACTGTGACCTGGCTACATTTCTCTGAATTGCTGGCCTGCTACCTCATCTACCAAGTAAAAAGGAACCCATCCCTAGGCTCCTATATACTGTAAAGATGAGGGTTTTTTGGGTTTGTTAATTTTTTTGCGAGGATTCAATTCTTACGAACTTTATGAGTTAAGCTTGACTCCAGAAAGTTAATTTCCATGAAAACATTCCCATTCATAATTTCTCAAAGCTCATTATCAGCAGGTAATTTGTATTGTGAGCACTAAAAAGCAAGGAGACTGCAGATGCAGTTTTCTTGTTTCTGACCTTCATTATTTGGATATCATCTTATATACTTTTTTTTGTCTTAAATCAGGACATAGCAGGTTGCCAGTTTTGACAATCCTGAAATGTCACTCAGTGTTACTCTAGACTTCCACACTCATATTCATGTGTAAAAACCATCATGCTGAGCTCATGAAAATTAGATCCTCACAAAAAAAACCAGTTCCAACTTTTCATGAAAATTAGATCCCTATGAAAAAAAACACTTATAAAATAATCTTGTTCTCATGTTACACACAATACTACCCCATGTGATGTCTTTCTCAGCATCAGTGGCATGCATTGGAAAGTAAAGCTTTAAGTAAATGTTTTCTTAAAAATCAATAAAAATTTTGGCCAAATCCACAGACGCAAGTTGCCATCTGCAGTTTTACCCATGAAATGTTACAATACAAATGCATATTACAAGAAATAGCAATATAGTGTCAGCACATAAAAGCAATCAGCAACAAACACAATTTGAGTAGGCAAAGATGATAAATCTGAATGTGATCATAAAAGAGGATATTCCTTAACAAACTGTCAGTCATGAAATGCAGCATTCATATCCCTGGGTTCCATGCATGCCCATCCATGAGTGCAGTTTTCCCTAAGTACCCTGACTACATAATGTTATCAAGAACATAGCCCTAGACATCAAACAGTACATAGGCAGATGCATTTCTATCAATAATGATATCACATATTTTTGCGCCTTTAACATTGGCTTACATTATATGTGAACTAGCTGAAGTCCCGACCCTGCTGGGGGAAGGGAGAAGTATTGGAACTTTCTCTGGACATTTTTTCTTATCATGTATATGTGTATCTCTCCATCTCCTCATCTCGCCCCAGCATATCACGACCACGACTGCCATTCCCGCCAATGAAGACTCATACACAAATTTTGATGACATCATCTGCTAGCGAAATTTTGTTTCATTTCCAGACCAGGATTACGAACAGTCGTAGAGGAACCGGAAATTTGTGTAAAATATTTTTTTCTTAATTCACAGATTCCAAAATAGAAAAATTGAAGGTCATCATGATGACCAATGCATCTTTTTGTACCCTATCACCAAAGTTCAAGTCTGTAGCAATAGCAGTTTGTTCAGACAAAAGACATGTGTGTTTCCAAGTTGCAAAATATATGTTAGATGACTGAGATCAGTAATATAATGGAATATTTGTGCTAATCCTCTATCCCACCACCTCATTTTACCTAATCTTTGCGCTGCATGAGCACTGATGTGTCTTATATGACACAGTTGTCAGGAGAGCAGTTCTTAAATTGTTGATAATGTTGTAGTATGTCCAGTCTAAAATAGACTTGCCGAATGCCCTACCAGGCTAAACAGTGACAGCAGAGACCATGTCTCAATCTTAAATCAGTTATAGAAAAGAAAAAATTATACAGACTTTTACATGAGTTTATGAACAGGCTAACAACAAGTTCTTCATCAGGTTCTTTTCCACATGATACTTTCGCTGTCTATTCAAGACAGTGAAAATGGACTGCCTAAAAGTTATGATGAAAGACAAGCAACATTGCAATGCAGCAGGCATATAACCCATTTGTACAACAGCAGAGGCAACAAATATTTATGGCAAGTACTTTAGTTACCTGAACTCAGCAATCTCTCCTTAACACCAATACCGGTATATTTGGAATCAAAATGAGACAAAACCTGGCAACAGCAACATAACTAATGACTTGCATCTGTGAGTTAAAAAATCAAAGTCTGTCCATGATTGGAGGAGTACACACTGATGAAAGACAGCTTGTCATTGGTTTGTCTTGCCCTGAGTAGTCAGCAGCTTTGGGTCATCCCTCACTGGATTTCACTGATAGAGATTTCATCATCAAAAAATCTTCAATTAATTTTGGTGAAAGATATATCCATTCAGTCTTTGCATAAAATTCTCAGTAGCATTCTTCCTCAGTTCCATATATTTTCTTCTTCCCAAAATTTACTTTCTCCTGTTCCTAAGGTTTATGTTCTTTTTTCCTCGTACCAAAAGTTTCAATTTTACTCTTTGTATATTCCATCTTTCTCCAGCCCATATATGTGTGTAGGAGGTGGGATGAGGGTTCCGTGATTTAAGAGAGGACAAATTTTACCAGCATGAAGTTTCACAAAGGTTTGATGTCAAGCATATCTTAAGGTGATAAAGGAATGAATGCTTCTGAAATAGTAAAATTCTCTTTCCAACAAGACTGCAAATTAGGTCCCTACAGAGAAGAAAGCTTGGAAATGTTCAGTCATAAGGCTGATTTCACCTTACTGTTTTAAGAACTAGAGATCTTTTAAGATCTATTTGTGCACACTGAACCCTATAGCTTCACTACACTCTTTATTCCATTTTTCAATCTGATTAAACAAACAGAGCCTTGCAAAGTTAAATCCTGCTTTTAAAACCACCAATTAAATTTCAACTCCGTAAGCCATAGGCAAATCTCTGTTTCTGTTTATTATAAACATTAGATCCTTGTCTATAACTATATTCTGAATGATGGGACACGCTGATAAGTTTGTTTAGACTTCATTAGTCTCCTTTCATCTTCATTTCACAATATTTCCATCCTGCTGAGACACTCACTTTTTCTTTTGTTCTTCATCAGACTTTGCTTTCTCCAAGGCTCGCTTCTTAGCAGAGCAATTCATTTTTCCTCCTGTGAACAGAACATGCATTAGAGTGAGTGATATATCCCTCAGTCCAACATTTTACAAACAACAAACAAACATTCTAAACACACTGGGCTTCCAAATTTAATTCTTCATTTTTTCCCCCTATATGTCCATGTCTTTTACCCTGCCTTGTTGTCTTCCATTTTCAATAATATCACCTGCCTTTCTCTTTCTCTCTCTCAACACCTACCACTAATGTCACGGTAGTTTGTTCTTTCTTTCTCTCTTCTCTCTCTCTCACTTTCTCTCTCTTTTCATCCACTTCAGTTACTCTACATTCTTTCACCTTGACATCTATGTCTTCCCGTACTTCTTCTTTTTGATCATTTCTCATCTTGACACCGTTCCCTCCCCCAGTTGTTCAACACCACCCTTTCCCTCGACCCCAATCTGTCCAAACTCTCACCTCTAGCAGCATCCACCAGATAGAGCAAAACTGCAGCTATCAAAGCCACTGAAACAGACAGTATGATAATGAAAGTATGTCATCAGATAACATTAGTATTAAGGAAAAAATGTCATAAATCAAATCTGTGACATATTTGGTCATCTCAGGCATGAACTTGCATTGCTGCTGTAATTTGCTCAGTGAAAGATAATATTAACAGCTCTTCCTGAAAACCAGGTAGTGACTACACAGTTAGAAAGTCAAGCAAGATGAACAAAGTGAGAGAAATGAGAAAGTTGCAGAAGAAATTCCATTACTGCAGGTCCAGTCCTCCTCTTCATCTTAAGTTTCTATCCAAGAGGGATCCACAATCAGATACTGACAATTTGTAAGGGAGGCTCTTCACTGAGTTCTGAATTAGGGGAAGGAGCAAGTAGGGTGCTCACTGCAGTACTGTTGCCATTAACAGATAAACTAGTACATGTGTTTTGTAAGAATGAAAAAAGCTAATTCCTTATAAAATTGTTACATCTCTCAATTTTTAAACTCAAGCATGAATTCCAATTTTGTCATACATGATGGCCTACAATTCTAGAGAAAATGATACCAAAATTTGCAACTGACTTAATTTGTAATGTGGACTTATACAAACATGTACAATATATACCAGATGGCAGAAAAAAAAACACATTTTTTACATGCCAAATCTTATAATTCAAGGGTTCGAAAGGAATTTGAATGGAATTTTGGGAGAGACATAATCCATAAATCAGGGATGGAACCAGGTCACCAAAATAATGTAGGAAACTTTTGTCCAAAGCAAAGTGTCGTCAGAAACGCGATCAACGTCATATATTGGTCACATCAAAAACATGTCAGAATTCCGATGAAATAGTTCCATACCTGATTATTGCTCCAGATTTTAATGACTAAATTGTTACAATTTCGTCACAGGAATAAAATTGAAATCTTATGTCAAGTAATGATGTGCAGTGCGAATTTATCAGACATACAACTGACACGGTGTTGTCAGGTAAATATTTTGATTTCTGAGTTTAAGACAACTACAGTGAAACTCGGTTGTAACGGGATTCAGTGTTCTGATAAAAAATCTCTCGTTATTTCTGAGGTCTCGCTATTCCAGTAAGGAGTGTAGGCCTGAAAAGGAGAAATAAGAATGTGAAGAATTAGGCCTATAAAATAACGTTTTTGTAAGGCTACTTCCCCTGTTAACAAAAGCATTTTACCGGGACAGCCAATGTTCGACGAAGTTTTTGCNTAGGCCTACTTTTTTTGGGTGGGGAGGGGGGAAGAGAGGGCAAAGAAGGAAAGCAATGTTGTTTTTTGTCTGTGGGTTGTTTTGGAGGAGAGAGTAGACCGTTTTTTTTCCTTGAGGGGAAGGGCTTTACTTATCTTTTTGGTTTTCAACGACTGTGAACAGACTGACCGCGTGGATACCGATACGGCGAGTACAGGATCATGTCGTGGTCACATGGTGAGCAGGCCTCGTGTGTATCGCGCAGCACGTGTGTAGGCTAGTTAGGGCCAGTGTAGCCTAGGCTGACAAAGCAAGCGCGCTAAGCGAGGGACCGGCCACAATGCACACTGCGGTGTGTTGACATAGTGACCGACGGTGTGCGTCTGGTGAAGTTACACTTACAGTACAGGGCTGTACTGAAGCCAGTAGGTTATCACAATCGGCCATGTCCACTCAAAAATTCTCTCGCTATTACCGGGGTTTTGATTATCAGCGTTTGCTATTACAGTAATTTTTTATATAGTTTACATAGCAGGAAAAACAGGGATTAAAAATTTTCTCGCTATTACCGAGTTGTCGTTGTTACCGATGTCGTTAAACATGATGATCCACTGTACAACACATCTATCAGCTGATATATGCCAAATTTCAATTGCATAATATCTGAACATTTAAAGTTATTGAATTTAATTAATTACAGTTGTTTTACTAGCCACACCCAACATATTTAAACATCTGAAATATTTTGTATACCACAAATAGGAGGTACAGTAAATGTGACATGACAACAGTGTATGGAAAAAATCTCACCACCGCTGTATTACATTCTAAAATCTGAACTTTACTATCTATTAAATGTTTAAAGTCCAAATTTTTTAACAATAAGCTTCTTCTTCAGGGACAGTCTATAAAGGACCATGATAGTGACAACCAGCTGACTGTCAACCACATCGTGCATGCAACACAATGACTTTGCTCAATTTGTTTCAGATCATTGTAGTCATTACTTACACTGAACTTAGTTCATATGGGTTAGAAGACATTATCACTGATTAAGTTAATGAAGCCATATTATGACTCTTATCAAAGTCAAAGTGACCTATTTTGTTTGTGGTGATATAAGCCCAACTACTCCACATCAGATAAGTTGACGTGATCGTATTGTCAACACTGATAGATAAATACCTGACCCTAAGAAACAAATTAAAGCCACCATATTTTTAACACTAATAGACAAATGCCTGATAACTCAGCTCTGAGAGGTCCCTGTGAATAATATATGGTAATAATAAAAATAAAATATTGCATTTATACAGTGCTCATTCCAAAGTGGTTCTGAATGCTTTACAGCAGTAGAAAAAAAAATGGCATCCTAAACACCCAAGCATACACCCTCACACAAACCAAAATCAACAAATTTGGCAGGATGAATATCAAGAGATGTGGTTTGACACTGAAAATTCATGAAAATAATGTTTAAACAAGTATGTCCTTAACTTTCTCTTAAAACTGCTTGAATTATTTGCTTTAAAACTAATTTTTGGTAATTGTTTCCAAACAGATGAATTTATGAGCTTGGAAACTCTATCCCCAGATCTTTTTATATTTATTTTTGGCATATACGACAACAAACATTTTCCACACATAATGATTTAGTTAGCTCAGTCAGTAAGTCTGATATGTATACAGGCGCAATACCACATGGTCTTATAACAGAAATTGCAAGCTTCTAATCAATTCTGGTCACTAAAATTATTAATGAAATAATTTTAAGAGAAGCTCACTATGTTCTCACTTACATTTTGTAAAGATTTAACAGGCTGAATTATTTTGTGCTCGCTGCAATTTATTTATTCTTCTGTGATATCAGCCAGGTGAGCGTTGCAGTAACCTAAGTGAAACAATAGCATATTGATATTACTACTAATTATGACATCAAGCCCAACAGCACAGCTCAGAAGATGCTGGATCATTCATCAAAACTAAAGAAAAAAACTTATACTTACAGCATAACCACGCCATAAAGAAGACCTCTAGTATAAGGTAACCACTCTTGTCCACTATGATGCCAGCAGTCAGTGAGATGACAGCGAGACCCAAGTTCTGGATGGCTTGCATGCTGCGGTGAACAGTAATAAGGTTATGGTCAACTTTGCCAGTCTATACTCTATGCCAAAACTTAGCCAAAATATGTCAAAGTCTCTACGGGGAAATCTACTGAAATTTTGCAAGACTTTTTGTCTATTTGTAAAATATTGTGCAAATTTCTCTACATTGGTGAGTTGTTCACAGCTCCAAATATCTCCATATTTTCCCCCAACAATCACTTTCATGAGGCGAACTTTCAGCTCGCCCATTCTGATACCTGTAGGTCTATTCTGAAAGTTTCTATGATTATCTGAAGTGACTTAGAAAGGCACGATCTGAGGATGATGCTTCTACAATAAACATTCAATCCTTAGTTAGTTACGGCTGCAGAGGAAAGTGGTAACTGTCAACATGAGAATGTGCAGCAGTCAAAAGCACTTCTACATCAAGTGCTGGAGCCAAGAACTCTGATTTACTTGTACTGTGATGAATAATCTACAACAGCAAAATAACAGTCTTCAGTCACAGAATGTCTCAGAATATCTTCACCTCATTTCCAAGTGTTCTGTGTCCATCTAACAAAATCCTTGGACTCTCCCAAGGAGTACTTAGTTAGTGAAGGGGCAAATTGTGAAAGAGCATCCTTGAAAGAGTCTTTGGATAACATCCAGGAACCCTCTCCTTTTTTTAATCTTGTTTCTATCCTGCCCTCAACCTTAACCCAAGCATACTTTGAGAGAGTCTTAGGATTTTGCCAAATGAACATTACAAGCCTGTAAAGTGAGGTGACTATACAAATGGTGCCACCTTAATAAAACACAGCATCATATTAACACTGGCAATACTTACATGCCATAGGCTGTGCCCAGTTGATGTGCAGGAATGATAAGAGAGACCATGGGCCAGAGGGCACTGGCCAGTACTGAGTATGACAGGCCCATTATTACCTGTGAGCAGAAATACATTCAAAAATGGGCATAAGCCTGTTCCCAAATCACTTGTTTACCAATAGCTATGACATTACTAGGTCATTCACTCTTTCAAACCTCATTATGAGGCCATTCCTACACAAGACTGTTTGTCCTGGGTGCTGGTTCAGAAAAGTAAACTGACATACTATGGGGAGATCAACAAAACTCCCTGCTGAAATTAGTGTCTCAGAGTGAAAGGATCTTAGCCCACAATTCTTAAATGAAACAAGGTGTTCATTTTGCCAAAAAGGGGATATTCACTTTATCTGGGGGATTTTCAAAGTTTCACAACACCTTTCTTTGTAAATTCTAACTTTACTCTGCTTCCTGTAAGACAGAAATCATGCAAATTCCATTTAATTTAAAGGTTTCTTCATTCAATTTTTTGCTAGTGCTTACCCAATATCTCTGCACTGTTTAAACCATAACCCATCTCTTTTGAAGTCACTTCTCAAAGCAGAGTATGGCACCTATGACAATTCACATGAGTGGTTTTGATTGTCTAGGCATAAAAGTACTGTTATTATGTGGTACATGTGCATGAGATACACAGGCAAAGGAAGTGAGGGGAAAACTATAAAAGCTGCCATATGCTCAAACATATGTCAGACTTGGAAGACCAAGACTTGTCTTGATGAATCATAACTCTACACCATTATGAATTCATGGCAGTATATGACCTGAAAATTACCATGGCAGCATAGCAGCTCCATCAGTACCCTGGAATTGCCCATTACTAGTACCACTATGACTATGGTTACCACTAACAGAGAGGTGAAATCCCAGAACCCTAAAATTAGTGAAAAATTTGGAAAATATCAGTAGATTTACATCTCTCTACACCGTTTCTTTTGGCTATGAATGTCTTATGGTCTCTGAACAGGACCACCTGGCCTTAGGGAACATTTAATACAGCCAATACAATCAGTCAGTCAGTCATGGATGTCCTGTGCACTCACCATGGGAACATAAGGGTTAATGAATGAGAATGCTAGAAGCATATGACAGCCTAGGGTCACAACCACTCCAACAATGACCCAGAAGATATTCTTGCCAGATTTGTCAATCAAGAAGCCAAAAACTGGTGAAGCCACAGCTGAGATGATATACACCAAACTATTGACAGCGTTGGCACTTGTTGGGTTCAAGCCAAATTTCATCTCAAAGAAAACCCTGGTGAAAAGAAATGTTGACTGAATTGTTAAATACATTAAAAAGTGAAAAGGTAAAGAGACTAACATATTTGATGGTCTCAAACTTGATTTATTTCTTTGATAGTGTTGATATTTTCTATGGTTTATGACAAAAGCTTCAATCTTTTTCCACAAAGTACTCATATCTCTTAACAGTAAGTGATTCTTATTAAGCACATTTCCCTTTATTCGCAGAACCAACCTAATTACCTCTCTGGGACTTGCATAATTTTTTCAAGCACAGCTCTAGTTGCAAGTATAGGTACAGGGTTGCTATAATAAATGTGATCAAGTGCAAAGTTTAATTTCACATTCCACTGTTAGCAGACATGCAAAGATTCGTGGTAAAGCATATGCTGTGAATTATTGCTAAATTCTACATTTGTGTATAATGCACTAGCTGAGGCAAATATGGGTGTATAATGGTACACCATTAGTTTTCCATTGATTATGTGATCTGATTAATAATTTTGGATGCTGGACATTTAAAAAAATAGATTCCATTTTGAAAATGCTGTGGGTGATTTATTGGTATGGGAAGCAAAAAATCCCCCATCCCCCTGCTTTCAGTGATGGAATAAGGGAATTTTACTTCCATGGATATAGTAAAGTTTCCCCTCTCCTCTATTCCCCTCTCCACATTCCCTTTGTTACCAGACAATTTCATATATAATCTATAAAAAGTTTTATACTTGTTATCTTGTTCCCTGAAGGCTTCCCTCCCCATTTTTCACCAACACAATGTTCTCATCCAATCTTTTTCCTTTTTAGTTTTTGTTCACTCCACTTCCTAGCTCTCCCCCCTTTCTTCTTTTCCTTCTCCTTTCTTTAATCCTCTCCTTCTTCACACCTGAAAGTGAATTCTGCACCCCATCTTCCCCCCTCCCCCTCCCCTTTCCCAGTTTGTGCCTGAAGAGATGGTGCCTGCTCCCCATATTCAGCTACTCTGCCTGCCAGTGATAAACCATCTTAAGACACTCAAACCAAATTACAATAATACAGTGTTTTGTTGGACAGCAGTACCGCATGCTTTACTTACAGACCGAGGCCAATGAAGGGGAAGACAGCCACATAGTAAGCCACACAGATGATGCTGATAAGCCACATGGTGAATGGAAAGGTCAGAATGTCCCGGAACCTGATCATCTCCTCTGACATTTCAAAAGAAAATTCAAGAGAAGATTCAGACTCATATGAGGCAGACAATGTGAGTTGATCACTGCAACAGTTTTGTGTCTGTGCTACATTTTCAGGGCATTCTACTTTCATGACAAGACTGTATCCCTCTTGACACTTTTCATCCACATGGTGCATTAAAAAAGATTTTTTTTTAAATTTACATCCACATTAATATAAATCAGTGTTTTTTTTCATGTCATATAAGTTGGGGGAATCT
>JAWQUT010000318.1:896144-921536 GCA_033807755.1 Ellobium chinense
GGGGAGGGGGAAGGAGGAGAGATATTTAAGGGGGTGAATTGGGAGCTCTGGAGAAAACATTCATAAAGAATATCACTGCATTGCTATGTCACACTAGTGTCTATATGCAACATGTAAATAAAAAGGATGGTAAATCCTCAAATGCCAAGTGGCGATTTATGGATGAAAGGTGCTTTGAGAATCTGAAATTCTTTCAAATTCAGGATTGCACTTCATACTGCTTGATCTAACAGTTATGGCAGACCACGACAGTGACAAAAAAAAAAACATCTAATAAAGGGTGACAATTATGTCAGCCTCACAGGAAGAATGAAAGAAAGATAATGTTTCATGTTCTTTTACTTTGCAATATCACTGGGTTTGCTTATTCTGCTTGAGCATTCACAGTGGTATTCTAAAACCGCACAGTGTACCGCCATTTTCTGGTAAGCACATTTTGGAAAACCAGAAACAAAAGGAAGGCCAGGCAAGACAAACAAAATACAGCCAAAACCAGTCAGTGGATAAGAAAACAGACATGAGATTGTTTGAACTCATTCAGTTTTATACAGATATTCCTGTGTAAGAATAAACCCTGAACATTCCAAGCATATATTGTGTGATGACAAAGATTCACAACTGCAAACTTTTTGTTTCTACTTGAAGAGCTGAGAAGCCATGAAATTGTGTCTTAGACCTAAATTCACTGTAACAGCTATTTGGCAATTGAAAGAGCTGAGAAGAGTGTACATCACAAATTATCTTTCATGCCCGAAACATTCTCAGAGTTTGAAGGTGAAACCTAGGATTGATATTAATTTATTTATCTGGTGAAAAAAAATGACACACCCACATACTTTTTCTCCTCCAGTTTACAATCACACAGCCCACAGTTAAAGAAAACTGAATGTTCCTTCTCTTTTCAAAAATGTCCAAGTGATTTCATAACAGCGTTGGTAAGATGTTCCCACATCCTATCTAATCTCAAGGATTCAAACTGAATACTAAACTCCAAATATGTAGCAGCTGATATTGGTAACAATAAACTTCTATAATGAAGTTTACAATTGATGACCATGATCCGCACCACGGTTTCACATTTTCACCAAACTCTGTGAATGTTATCCAATCTCCACTTGGTGAATTTGAATTTTATTTAAATACTACCCATTCGTTAGCGGTTAACAAGGAATTTACTTGAGAGACATTGCATTTTTATATGAAATTTGACTTTATAAGATCATTGAACTTTCTTCAAGACTCAATAAATATGAGTCTAAGGACCCAGAATTAGTGTACGAGAGTCCACATGCAGAACTGAAAGACAAAAGCCACAACAAGTTCTGCCAGACTGTACAAACCTATGCCAAACAGAGGTTCGGGATCTGACTGAAAGAAGGCAAACTATATGGATCCGCGATGACCTCCTGCACACCAAATTAGGGAGCTTGGCTCTATGGAGCATAAAGCATGATCAAATTTATCAAGCACCAAAATAAAAGAAAAAAGAGTATGAATTACGTCCCTACACTGATTTTCAACTGCTATGTGCAGGCAAGAAAAATACCAAATTTAATCACCTGCAGAGAGGACTTTTCTCTTGAGAATGCGATCAGCCCTCTTGTCAAAGAAAGCCAGCGCAAGAGCACACAGCAGGGAAAAGATGCACATTCCCGCACCTGAAATGGAGAAAGGATGACTGAATAATTTGTAAGTAAAGGAGAGGGTGACTTAATTAGTATACAATATGTTATATGAAAGTGGATGATTGAACTGTCTGGAAGTTACTGGTTGTTTTAAAGCTAAATACTGCCAGAGGAGATGACTGAATAGTTAAGAGGCAAAGGACAGGATGATCCTGTGAGTGGATGATTCAATTCTCAGATGTATTGGAATGGATGGTTTAAGAAATATAGGATGTTACTGACTGTGAAACAACTGAACATTGCTAACTCGGCTTGGTTTTATCACTGCTTACCAAAGAACATATTAACATTCTGATTAACAATACAGTCTAGGACTTCACAGGCTTGCCTTCCAGATGTATAATCCTCAATTTATAAGTTTGTGTGGCATATACATACAGGCTTGAAGTCCCAAATAATAATGTATGTGAATTAACATTCCAGAGTTCACGCTACATTTCCAAAAAAAAACTAAGAACCTTTTAATGACGGTATTCAACAAATCCACTTAGCCTACTGCCCAGACCTTCATCAGGCAATGATAGAATGTTTTCAGCTTGCCAGATTTTTTTTAATATTCTACAATGTCAGTCATACAGTCATAATAAACAAAATTTGAGTTCTGTATACTCAGTACTGATACCAGCAGGACCTAAGCCCCATTCTTTAAAAAAATAAGGACTTTTAAAGAATCTAAAACCCTTTTTGTGAAAACATGCACTTGCTAAGGACCCTCGTATTTTTAAAAACCATTAACAGCCATGAGGGACCCTCCTGAGCCCTGCATTCAGAGCCTCTGAAAGATTATAGGTGAACACAATCCTGGACATCCAAATGTTGTTGATCAATGTTGCAAACTTTACATCTGCACATAAATATGTGTTAAAACTTGTATTGCTCACCAATAAAGAGGGCAATTCCTAGACACTTGTACCCATGTATATTATGATCGTCTATAAAGTTGTACAATGGCTGCATTATATTCATGTTGACTGTGCTCCCCTGTAACAAAAGAGAAGGATAGTGTGACATCCATTATGAGCAATTCAAAAAAGCTGGTCAAACTTGGTTTGTCATAATGAGTTCTCATTGTTACACACTGAAATGTCCCTTTTTGGCTAAGAGATTAACATTTTCCATCTTCATTTGTGCATATTACAAATAAAAGATCACTATTCTCAGTGCAGCTTGAAAGGCTTTTCTTTCTAGCAATAACAAGTGTGTGAATCACCTCATTGTTCTGTAATATGGAACACTTTTAATTTTCACAACATGAAGTGAACATAAATTTCACCTCATTCCTTATCACTTGAAGTAAGCAAATTAATTTGAAAACGAATGAATTAAAATAAGCATAACTGTACATACAAAGTCACTCATTTCTCTTTAAAATTAAACAACATAATAGATCCTTACATCCTATTCATCATTTTTAATGTGTAAGTGTCATTTTTCATTTATGAAGACAAAAATTTTGGAGTGGCTTTCAACAAGTTTTTATCTACAAAACAAACTTTACTTTCAAACACTTGCAGTTTTTCACTACAGGAAATCACTGACATAATAAAAGATTGCAAATAATGCATGTATAATGGAGATGACATAAACTTGTTAACAATTGTCCTTATAAGTATAATCTGTCTCTTTTGCCAATGTTTTGCACACTGCAAGTCTAGCCCACATGATCAGAGACAGAACTGAAAGTCTACATCCAACACATGTTCTCTATGCCACAATAAATTTCTGATGCTCTTCACAGCAATCCGGCAGTATGTGTTTCTCCTATGTCTTAAGTTCCATGTAACCATATCTGCCATTCTTTTTCCAGTTAGGTGCTGTATACCAGTGTAACATTTGTGATGCTTGTTGTTTGTTTAGGCTAGTGCGCCCCCCTTCCTTTGTTATACGGCCCTGGACCGCACGCGGCTCCGGTCCTTCATGATTCGAGAATGTTGCAGTTGCGAGTTAGTAGCGGCCGACCTTGTTGTGATCAGTTGTTTTTTCCCTCTCTTTTAATTACGGCGGCAATACCGCTAGTGAGACTGTCTAGTGTCAAGGTCAGGTCGACCGTATGGTACGTTAAGTAAACACAGTATTAGCCGTCCCGAAGGTTCGGGTAGGATGCTTCGAGTGAACGCAGTATTAGCCTTCTCGAGGGTTCGAGTGGGGCCGCGATCGGAATGTTTTGATTCTAATTAGTCTGGAAGTCGCTGCTCGTACCTTCTAGACTTAGCATGTTTGTTTGGGCGCATCATATGATGATGGCGTCATTAATTCTAGAATTTCTACGGAAATTATTATAAAAGGCACGAGAGTGAGAGAGTTGAGAGAGTTGGCTGTTATGGTCTGTGCATTGTAAATTATTTGAGAGTTGGCTGGTATGGTCTGTGCTTTGTGAACTATTTGCTGGTTACACATTGTTACCAATAAAGAAGTATTCTGTTTCCTGCACAGCGGACTTGGTTTGTGATTTAAAGTAGCAACGTCAGTGGCGTTTCTAAGGAGAAGCTATCATATTCAGTGCCTCTTCACTATACGCCAATACTGATTGACACTTGCTCGCTACAACCAGGTTATTTGATAAATCAGGTCTCAGAAAATGATCTGATGTCACTGAGTGCTGGGCATTCAAACACATGGTGCACTGCTGTCTCACAATGGTGAGAGAACAACAAATACACTAGGTATATAGTTTTGATGTAAGACATGCATCCAATGGCCATATGCATAATACCTATATTAATTAACATACTATATTAATTACAGTGAACACTGCTAATGGTTTTGGAGTTTCTCGTGGTTACCGCAGTGCATTAACTAACATATGGATTATGCCTACAGCCACAGATGCTGGGTGAGCCCACAAGGACAGTGCTTGACAGGCATTTGTAGAGATGGCACAGATCAGCGCCAGTGTTCAATGTAAGATTACTAAACAAGACTTTCAAAACACAAATCAGGCCTGTAAATGAACATAGCCTTAAGTAATAAGAGTAAATTATGAAAGTAACAATTTTCTATTAATGGTTTTAACATGAAAGAAAAGACCTACACATTTTTTAACGGCATTTCAACAAATCAGTACTTTTATTGAACCACTGTTATATTTTCCCCACCCTCATCCTTCACAGCACACAAACACACACACACACACACAAAGACTGACCACTCTAGAGAAACTAAGCTGCAGCCCAAACACCATGTTGAGTTCCTTTCCCTGGAACCATTTTACTGCAAATGTATTCTGTGCTACAGCCAGAGATTCACCACCAATCCTGGTGAGCAAACAAGTGGGACAAATTTATTGTCAGTTAATCTGTAAACATCAAATAAATCAATATTCTTACACACAAAACAATTTGCCTTTGTCTTGGCATCTCGGCCAGGGGACTTAAAATCCCCTCTGTCATCTCCTATGCTCAACACAAACAATTCTTTATATTTCAGCTTATCCAACACTTTTTGACCCATCTCCATAATGATATTTTCAGAAATACTCCATGATGGGTTTCATCTGCATAATTGGGATGCCTGTATAATTGGGTTGATTTGCCTGACACAAACCCCAGCCCGAGTAAGCAGGTTCCACAGTATGTGATCCTTTCTAAAATTAATGCAAAAGTTCCTAGTCATGAAGTTATAAAGATGAAAAAGGAGCTGGGTGCATTTACAAACATATTCAGTATGGATTTTAAAAATTAGGAATTCCCGGATTCAAAATCTTGTGGAAGTTTAAAAAGTTTTGGGGTTATCTGCTCCTCTGAAATATCTTGAGTAGAAGCACAAATTTAAGTGTGGTTTACACACAGATGCAGACACCTTAGACAGTCCTGCTGCACTAAAAATCAACTAGTGAAAGACAAATGCATTCGCTTATACCAGAAAATCATGGAGTACATCCATGACAAATTCCGAAACACTGAAAGAGTGCACCAACACCACACTTCACTCTTCAACTTACCCAAAGACAAATCTACCAAAGCACATGAGACCATAGATGTTAAACAGTGAACCCAGGGCAAATACAACCTGAGGAAGATAATGAACAAAATTATGAAAGTACTGCAAAACTCACATCACCCTCAAGAAACTGATCTGAATGAAAGATA
Source organism: Ellobium chinense (assembly GCA_033807755.1). Taxonomy (NCBI): domain Eukaryota; kingdom Metazoa; phylum Mollusca; class Gastropoda; order Ellobiida; family Ellobiidae; genus Ellobium; species Ellobium chinense. The sequence goes on from JAWQUT010000318.1 coordinate 901,918, forward strand.
ATAAATGGAATGATGATTGACACATATGAATACACTTTGTTCTCCTTGACATAAAAATTATGTGCTAGACGTTGTAAAGTAAAATCCCAAAAAGCTAATGAAACAACTTTATGTCCACCAAACCACTCCCTGAAATATGTTTCTCTTGTGGTTCCTAGCCATATATCTCTTAAATATCATCACTGATCCAGATATACTACTACAGGGCCCTGAGCGCTATCAGCCTCTATGCTCAACCATGGATGTGCTGCTCATCTCAGGTGCATTAGCTGCTCATCTGCACCATGACAAACAACACAGCAACCAACTGGACCTGAGGCAAGAGTCACATCTGTGATATAGCCTTGAGGCAGATGGCATTTATGTCCCTAATCCCCATGCCTTACCAGCAAAGATATATGCTGAAGGAACGTCTCAATGATCACAAAAATAACTAGCCCTCACACAGAGACCAGAGTGCATTTTGCTTTGAATGAGTGTAAGTGCCAGTAATTAAGTTCTGACATGCTTAGTGTTATAACCTAACAGTGGGATCTCACAACCTAAAATGATATGTACCTGAAAATCCAGACACTCACTGTAATGATATGTCCAGAGTCCCTTATTTTCTTAATCAAATTTTACTTGTCAACTCAAATTCATACAGTGAATCCAAGTTAGTGACATTTTACTGTATTTTCAAGATATCAGTGACCATATCAGGTATCCATGATAATAATAATCCATTTAGGCTGCATATTTACCCACAGTGAATCAGAAACAAATTTTATGCATAATTCACTGGAAACTCAATATTAATTACTAATTTAATAAGTATACCTCATTATGAAATATGAATTTCACATACATGGATTCATCACTGTTCAGTCTTTTCATTATGCAGATGGACCTCTTTTGGTTAACTCTTAGTGTCCGGTGCGCCGAGTCAGTCGGCTCGGCTACCTTACGAAATGACCGGCGCGCCGAGCCATACGGCTCGCTATATAGCCTTTGTTTTTCTTTGCGACATAGCAAGATTTTGCGACTCTGGTAGTATTTTCGGCAATACGTGTCGCAAATAGGTATTATTTGATCCAAAACATCCGGGCTGAGCCGGTTTGGCGTCAGTTTGAGAGCGAGAAGTTGATTTCGGTCGAGTTGTCACTTTTGTTTACGTAATCAGCTGATTCACGTACGGTTTGTTAGCAACCAAATATGCTACTTGGATGACCCCCTACTGTAAATAAACCCATTTATGGATTACATAGAGACAACTTTTCTTCTTTGATTATGATATACTCCCAATTATGACCTGCTTTGGCCTGGCGAGTGTATGATGAGGTGTTGAGTAGAATTTCCTTGTTTTCGTTTTGGAATTGTATTTGTGGGCTTTATTTTACTTCACTACTCTAAAATAATAACAGCCCAATCACATAAATAGATGCACTATTCATTTCTAAACACAGACATACCAAAAACTTTATTGTAGCTCTTCTGATAAGGGAGATATGACCATTTTTCTACCCCACCTTCCGTAAAATATAGCTCCTCTGTGAATGCCTGCGGTCAAACTGAAAAATCCTTACGGTCATAAAGAGTTAATAAAAATTCTTAATAATAAGTGTACTATTTTTGTACACCAAGGCATAGTTTATATAAGGCTTCTACTGTACATTCAAAACATATGATTAGGATTCCCTATTCATTTCTCCATAATGACCTTACCTGCCCAGCTGTGACAAACAAGCTGAAGATGATAGCTCCCAGCCTGACGCCAAACATACGGTCAATGAGATAGCCACCAAACATGCACAGGACGACATTGGGCCAGGAATAGAAAGAGTAGAAGGCCATGAACTTGCCCTCATTAATGTCAAGGTCTTTGATCATTGTGTCCTGCAAGGCTGCAGGGTTGTCGTAACAGAAGTAGCTGCCTAAAAAGTAACAAAATGCAAATGGATTTGACTGAATACACTGAACAAATGATTAAACCTTAAAGTAGGACACGTACATCAAAATTAATATTCTATTTTCTAATACTTTTTCTCTCTAAAAATTATCTATGGTGCCCACCAAGTCAATTTTGCGAAGAAAGAGCATTGTTGTAACCATGTGCGTATGTAATATGACGCAATACAGAGAGCTAGAGTTACCGGGTTTGGCCCTTGCATGCAGAATTATTCCCCTTCCGCGATCAGCAGAAGCCTGTGGCAAAAACGCTGATGTCACTTATGTTCCAGCAGCTACAGACACCTCTACCTGACAATGTATTATTCACCTTTTAATTAAGGTTCTGGTATTCTAAATTCAAATATAAAGTTTGATAGTGTAAGCCAGAAAAAGTATTCTGCATTTTTATTACCTCAGCATGATTTTGATTGGCATATCTATTGTTCACAGAGGAATTAAAACATTCATACCAACATGCTATCACCAGTCCGCAGAGCACTGGCTAGACAGCTTGGTCATGTGGCAAGAATGTATTTGACGTAAGCTTATGCCCACCACTCGCACAGTGGTTGTAACAATTCAGGCTTTGGATAATGTAACCCTGTGGGTTGTCTGGGGCCAGCAGAGGCGTTATATCATAATGACAGACACTTGAAAGAATGTTTGATTGGAATAACAGGTTATCATGTGATTTGATATGGTCTGTAGGTGCAGTCTTCCTTTAAGTTCAACAAAAGCTGCGTGTTTCGTTTAAATAATGCAAGCTGTGCTGCCTACCCAGTGAAGGGAATGAATTTAATCTTTTGTCATGAAGATTACAATCCTCACAAACTGATGCCATGATCTGATATGAAACTAACTGCAAAATGTGGTCAACACAAACAGTTTATCCAAGTAAGATTTCACGGTCGTAGGCACCCAGATTACGGTCTGATCCATATTAGATCTAACAGGAACAACAGCCAGCAAAACGCAATACCGCTATGAAGACAGAAGTAATCACTGGCATCCAGCTTGAATTAAAAGAGAAATTAATCTATTTAATTTTAATTTAAATACAAGGCCAAGCTCCATTTTATGACACTGAAAATACCACGAAGAAGCAACAGAATACAGTAAAGTATTCACAAGACACAAATTGTTAGCAGCTGAGCCATTTGGGTGTTTGGGTTGGATGTAAAAACTCAAAGACTAGCAAAAGTGTGTATGATAACTCCTAATTCTGTACTGGGCAGGTCATTTTGCCACGCATGTCCCGTTCGCTGCTACGCTGGTTCAGATGTTCTTATTTGTGGACCAAACATAGTGTGTGCAGATACTCAGCTGGTTCTAGCTTTACACAGTTGAGTATGCAAAGGAAAGAAAGTGAAATATGTGGACACATTTCAGATCTTTAAATGATGTGAAGCCACATAAGAAGATAAGATTTATAGTACCATACCTGTCTACCTGCAGGCCTTCCTTGTGCACTTCACAGGTATTTCTCAGGCAAGTGCTGTTTTTGTAGCCAAACAGTTTACAGTTTTAGATTAATTATCGGTCAAGGCTGTCACTAAGCAATTTACTGTTACATTTGTATTACATCAGATCTAGATTTAGTCTTACATAAGCTAACAAAAAAAAAAAAAAAACTTTTCTGCCATCTTTAATAAATATCAACACAGCCTGGCACAGATCTGTGCTCATTGCAGACTGCTGCGCTTCTTGTCACGGATTACAGGTGAAGCACTGTGCTCTGCATCAATCCCAAACATGTGTCCCATGACGCACTTCCTACATTTTTTCACACTGTCTCTGAGATTGACCTACTGAAAGATTATAATATATTGAGTAATTGACAAATCAAATTAGTTTTGCACTGGTCACTAAAATACTATGACGGACTTCACTGATTTGTTGCTTCTGCTATGTGACCTCTTTTTAAGCTGCAGATCATGAAAAAGTTTGATATGAAAAATAAAAAGAATCGCTCTTCGACATTTGGTACTAGACTAGCTCAGTCTAGATCTAGCTCAGTTAGAATAATCATGAAATAGGCCCAATCTTGTGATCAAACCAATGACTAAATGGACTGCATTAATGCAAGAGCGGTCCTGTTCCAAGAGACAGCCGCTCAATTTACTGTCATGCAGCCTTTCAAATGTATCAACATGAGATTGTACTGATGCAGTGATGTAGAACTCAGATTTATGCAGAGCACAGCGCTAGTGTGTAAAATCTCGTAGGTACTTCATTCAGGATAATCACGGAATAGGACCGATCTTGTGGCTAAACCAATGACTAAATGAACTGCATCAATGCAAGAGCGGTCCTGTCCCAAGAGATAGCCCTTCATTCAAGCATCTGCCATTTTGTTTTAAGTCAGTTGCTCCGAAACAGGATAAAATGCATTACTGAAATTCCTACAACAGACTTACCAAAACTGAGGAAACAAATGAGAATTAACACTGGAAAGTATCTGTGAAGACATGATCTGGGATTACACGGGGGTGCTCCACTACAACCTTCGAGGACTTCTTCTTCGTCGTCACGTTCGATGAGCGGTGAATTCTCACTAGGCTCGTTTTCTTTCGTCATATCGCTGGATGAGGGCCTGCGATGTTCAAAGATGAATTTAAAATCTAATCGTCAATGGCCCCTTATTTACACAGCGCTTTCTTTAGTTACCAACACTGTTCCCAGGCTGACGACTTTTCGATTTCACTTCCCACTTCCTTTATCCACCTTTCATGAGCAAACCTTGCTAAGAGTCAGATGACAGGTCACGAGACTTCTATTTATAGAAAATACTTTAAAAAGTTCTTCTGGAAAAGAGAATGGTTTACAAAATTGAAGACTTTACATTACATTACAATTACATTACATTACATTACATTACACGATGCATTGCATTATATTATATTATATTATATTATATTATATTATATTATATTATATTATATTATATATTACGTATATTACGTACGTACTTTTGATATTGGGAATCCTTCCCCTACCTGTGATCAAAAGTCAGATAGCTGAAATGAGGAAGCCACAAAACTGAACATTTCATGCTATTTAATAAAAGTTATTCCCTTGAGTTTGGAATGAACATAGTTACCTCCCATACTGAGCAGAGCATATCAATATTTAATAATGATAGTAAGTATAAATTGTATTTGTATAGCACCCAATCCCGGAGGTGGACTCTAGGCGTTTTGACATTATAACGTTCTCTCAGATAATATGTACGCAAGCTCACTTTAGTACAATAAGTATGAGAAAACACTCGATCGTACCTGAACACACACACACACACACGCGGGGTTGTGTCGCGACCTCTGTTTCGGCTCTTCACGTCCTGATGCTCTCAAGGGGGTGGGACATGCTTGGGTCATTACTTTCAAGTGTCTTTCATTGGTTTTTGGTGTTTTTTTTTTCATTTTTTGGCAATGAGAGGGATTTGAACTTGCAGTTTCCAGTTTCATGATTCCTTGCGTGCATATTTTCTCGGCCACCACAAAGCAGTGGTGATTTACAATGGAGCACGCTTAGTATGAATACGTACATGGATACTGAGTACAGTATTTTTGGTCCCAATTTTTCTTCTCTAACATGTATGATTATTACATATTTCTGTTAAATAAATACATTTTTGGTTGCTCCCTGGGTGTACACATTATCCGTGCTCCGCTGTATTTAATCTAATCGCATGACTTCCTATTGTTCCCCGCATGTGGCCCATAGTCGTGCTTAACTTTTCTCAGCAGTGGCTTCCAGATCTGTCAGGGTAGTGATCAAGTCTTTCCTTGTATTTGGAAAAACTAAGAAGATCAGAGGCTGAGATGCTCACCACATCTCTTGCCCCTGCTTCCACTACCATATCTTTGTTCAGTTATCATCTATAAAATCATAATCTGAATAGTCAAGCTTCATATGAAATATCTACAAAAAGCAAAAGCTGAGGCACAGTACATCCAGTAACACAGGTTCATATCCCTCAGGTTGCCTGCCTCCAATTTTCTACTTTGTGCCCTGTTGATATTATTTTGTTGAAACAACTCCGCTCATATCAGGTATTACATGTCCATCTATGGAGGACATCTCCACATTTGAACTGACATTATTCATCGAAAGCTCAAATTCATTGATGAATCCAGTATTGTTTATTATTGTATGAATGATTAAAATGCATTCGTGAGATTGTATTGATTGATTGATCAAGTGCACAGAAGAGGTTGTGTTTATAGTGCACTTATGTAAACAAGATACTGTACTGTATTTATGAGGTTGTGTAGTATGGTTGATCAACGTACAGATCATGAAGCTGTATTGTCTGGTTGAGCAGGATACAGTGAAATCTCGATATTAAGCCTAAAAATGTATATAACAAGTATGATTAATTTCATATCCACATATTCATCACTCTATGATTAATTGCCCACGTTTTTCAACGGCTAGGAAAAAATATCTGCCATGGTATATGAAGATAAAACCAAATATGCTTAAATTCGTAAGGGTGTTGAATGATCAAACCATTGACGCAATTAGTAAAGTATCTATTCTATGCTATAACATACTGAGAGATTACTATAAATCCTTGTAGTGAATGAGCTTCTGTGAAACACATTTTCTGGCTTCTCAAATAGAATGAAAAAGTCATGCTATACTTCTTGTGATGGGTAATTAGAGAGAGAGAGGAAGGGAGAGACAGAGAAAGTTGTCAGACCGACAGATTGTGGTATTAGATGAAGAGTATAGAGTGGCATATTGAGATCTGAATTGTGATAGTCTTTGTGTGTTGACGTTGATTCTGATGTTTTGAAAACTCTCGAGGTTACTATGAAACCTTGGTAGAATTAATTGACAGTTCTTTTTGGATGCCATAATGGGTGGTGTATTTTGTAACAGACTGTGTAGTGAATGATATTGCTTGGGGGGGAGGGGGGGTTGGGGGCGGGCTTATGGACTGGAAGGCATTGAGTATGTTATGGCTGAAAGATTTGCCGTACATGGCGGGACTGTGTCTTGCTGACAGGTTTTCATGTCACGGTTGCATTAAAAATTTATTTTTTTCCTTTCTTATGTTGTTGCATTTTGTGTCAATGAAATGAAGAGTTGTTTTTGGCCTATGGTCTAATAAACAATAAACCTCTTATAATAAACCTCATTATTATTCTGTTATTTCATTATTCAGGTGGACCTCAGTATAAAGTATTCTTCAGTAATAAGTACAGTGGAGCACGCTTAATACAGACACACTTAGTACATAAACATGAATAATGAGTACAGTATGTTTGGTCCTGATTTTTCTGCTCGAAGAGTCAAGTGTATGGTTAATTCATATTTCTGTTCAAAAGCACACTTTTGGTCAGTCCAAGGGTGCATGCATTATTGGTGCTCGACTGTATATATTTTCCATGCGCATGTTTATTATGAGGTTGTATTGTATGGTTGATTAAAGTAAGGTTCATGAGGTTGTTTTGCACAGTTAATTAAAAAACTTTCAACACACTTATTAGAATCTAGTACTATCCTGAAACCAGGGTTGTTGTAACGAGTAAAAAGTAACGCCGCTACGAGTACTCGTTACAGTTTTCGAGTAACAATTTTATTACCTACTCGTTACACGCTTCATCTTAAGTAACGAAAAATTACACGTTACCGAATTTTTGTGTAACAATTACAAAATTACTCGTTACTTTTTTCGTTACTTTGTGTGCTTGTGTGTTTGTGTGTGTGCCACGTGCTTGCTTGACGGCCCGAATTGGATTTTGGGGGAGAACAAAAAAATTAAAGCAAGCCGATGTCGGGCGCAAGCTCCTTCGTCTGTCCATGTGTACCTGTGCAAAACTAAATGGTCATGAAGATCGTGGTGTCCACGTAACAATACCACTGATCCTTCGTTGTTCGCTGCGTCATGTCATAATTATGTAAACAATCGAGATATATGCGCAACTGGCGATCATTTTTCAACTGTGTTTTTGCTTGAAATTGAGATGAAAAGGAGCTAGTGGCGGAGCGTAGTAATCTGGCCCCGACCCGCAAGGAGGAAGTTGGTAGGGGAAGGGGTGACGTGACGGAGGTAGGATCCTAGGATCAGGCCTCACCTTCGCACCACCCAGTCGCGGGCGGGAGGGGGTGCAGGGGGAAGGGATGAAGGAGGATAGGTTGTCGTGTCGGGCTGCCCGCGGTGTAAGGGAGGGATGAGAGGGGCGACCTTAGCTGCGTTTAGCTGGGAGGAAGTGGGGCAGGACTGAGTAAGATGGCTGTGGAATTTGAACACAGACACCAAACCGCAAAATGTTTAAAGTTTTTAATCAATCATATGTGAGGATTAAAGAACACTAATGTAACCATCACGTGCAAGCCAGAATACGCAGGTGTCAGGCTTTATCTCTTCGCTTTACAAATACGACTTAGACTACTTATTAAGAGGATGAGGTCGGCCGGTTGCAAACGCACCTGGTCTGCACTCATAACAGAAATGTCATCACCCCAACTGCGTCATAAGCGAATCCGCCTTCCAGTGTCGTGATTCTCTCTTACCGTCACCAATCCTGTCAAACTAAGTGTTAAAGTGTACAGATGTAAACCTTTAGCTTTATTAAAATGAATTACATTATTGAAGACCTCATATAGAATCTAGTGGCTATATTCTTTGCATTCAAACAAGTACAAGTGGAAATTCCAGAAATATTTCCCCTCCCCTCGGGCCTCGAATTAAGTTTGGATCCATCGAATCCTAGCTCTGGAATCGAATCCGGATTCGAAGCTTATAGGATCGAATCTGTCAAACCCTTAAAAGTCATCCTTTCAGAAAATTAGCCACCATGTCAGAAAGTGTTCGTATTTGAAAAAGATTTGTACAAATAATTGGGTGCTCACCTCCCTTTTTCTTCCTATTAAAAAAATATAGCGTTAGAAGTTTTTTAACGTCTTTGGGGGAAAAAATGCCAAAATCAAAGAAAAATTGAGGAATAACACTATTCATTTACAGGGCCTGAAGAAGAAAAAAACCGTAGGTGCAGATGACTAAAAGGACCGCTTAAGGTTTGTGACACCTATTAGAAGGGCAAATCACTCATAGTGTACAAGCCAATTAATCCGCTGATATATAAAATCCCCTTTTTTGGGGGGCCAATTAATCCGCTAATATATAAAATCCCCCCTTTTTGGGGGCCCTGCCAGACAGTGTTAGGGTGTAGAAATATGTAAAATGACCTGTGATCTAAGTAAAGCATTCAATTTTAAAGTTTCAGGTACAATTTGAGCCTTCTAGATAAAAAAAATAAAATGTGTAGGCCTATGTATTCGCACGCGGTCATAACTAGCCAAATGAAAAATTGGGACCCAAATCAGAATTTGAGGTGATCCTTTTCGAAAGACATTTGTGAAAAATTTTGAGCGTTGACCCCCCCTTTTTCCTCCCGTTAAAAGATCGGGCAAAAGAAGTACTTTAACCTCCATGGAAGAAATTTCCCCAAATCACAGTGGTATATGTAGAATAACACAAAATGTTAATAGGGCCAACAGAAGAGACAACAATAGGTGTCAAATACCTTAAAACGGTCGAAGGGAAACAACCAGTGAAAAGAAAATCGTGAGCTAGTTCACCCTGGAATTGTCTCCCATCCATTTTGATCTATAATTTTCACGATTATGTCCCTTCGACTATAAATTTTGCAACACTTCATCTTTTCTCTCTCTCTCTCTCTCTCTCTCTCTCTCTCTCTCTCTCTCTCTCTCTCACAGACAGACAGACAGACAGACAGACAGATAGACAGACAGACAAACAGACAGGCACACACACACACACACACACACACACACACACACACACACACACACACACACACACACAGACACACACACAGACACACACACACACACACATACACACACACACTCACTTAATCACTCTTTCTCTCTCCCTCTCTCTTTCTGTGACTGTCTCTCTCTCATTCTCTCTGTTTTTCTCTTTCTTTTTCTCTCCCTCGTTCTCTCCTTCTTCCTCTGTCTCGTTCTTCTTCACTCTCTCTCTCTCTCTCTCTCTCTCTTTCTCTCTCTCTCTCTCTCTCTCTCAGACAGACAGACAGACAGACACACTGCTGATGATGATGATGATGATGATGTTCTATAAGTAATGATATTGTCAAAAAAAAAAAAAAAAAAAANAAAAAAAAAAAAAAGCAACGTTGAACACACAAATAATCACTCACACACACACACACACACAAAAATCCAAATAAGATAGGAACAGACAATGGTGAAAGGGAAACAACCGGTAAAATGATAATTGTAAACTAGTGCTTCCATTATTTGTCTCCTATTTAGTATTACCTTCAATTTTTGCGATTATGTGCCTTCGACTATGAATTTTGCAATAATTCATTCCCCCTTCCCCCTCTTTCTATCTCTTTCTGTCTCTCTATCTGTCTTTCTGTCTCTCTTTCTGTCTGTCTGTCTGTCTGTCTGTCTGTCTGTCTGTCTGTCTGTCTGTCTCTCTCTCCCTCTCTCTCTCTCTCTCTCGCTCTCTCTCTCCCTCCGATATTTAAGATTATGTCCTTAGGATCACACGTAATTTCTTTGCTGCCAAATTATAGGTAATAGGACCGACTTCTCAACCACTTGATTTGTGCTTGTGTCTGCGTGTGCCTGCATGCATGTGTATGCGCGTGTGTGCTCGTGTCCGTGTGTGTGTGTGTGTGTGTGTGTGTGTGTGTGTGTGTGTGTGTGTGTGTGTGTCTGTGTACGTGTGCATGGGTGTGCGCATGAGCGCGTGCGTGCGTGTGTGTGTGCGCGTGCGAGTGTGTGCGTGTGTGCCAGCGTGTGCGTCTGTGCAAGTATGCTTGCGTATGTGCTCTCGTGTGTGCTTATGTGTGCACCTTTTTTAAAAGTTTTTTTTTTCAATCTCTTGTTCATTACCTTATGTGTATCCACTAGGTCAGCAGTGACGTGAAGGTGATACTGTCGCTAGCCTTGTTGCTGCTGACACGCTGACCAAGAAAGTGATAGTTATGGTACAGCAGTTAGGTAATAGTACTAATAGTGTCTCAACCACCAATTATGTGTGTGTGAATGCGTGCGTGTGTGCGTGTTTGTGTGTATGTGTGTGTGTGGGGGGGGGGGGGGGGGGGGTGAGNTGGGTTTGTGGGTCTGTGGGTCTGTGTCTATGTCTGTGGAGTGTGTTCGCGTGCTCGTCCGTTTTCTGTATTTAGGATAATGTTAATGATAATGGTTATGATGATGATGTGTTAGTCATTCTGAGAGATAGAAAGAGAGACTGAGAAAAAGAATGAGAGAAAGAGAGAGGAAAAATAGGAATAAAGTGTTGCTAGATTGGTGTCAAAAGAAACGTCGTAAAAAATGAAGGTAGTAATAAATGGGAGACAAATCACGGATGCACTAGTTCACGATTGTCATTTCACTGGTTGTTTCCCATTGACTGTTTGCTGCACCTATCCTAACTTGTGTGGAATTTTTTCGGATTGTCCCCACAGACACCACCAATGTATAGTCTTTACTGGTTCCCTCTGAGAGTATCACCAATACTACATCAGCAATAGCAACATCAGCAATAGCAACATCAGCAATGGCAACAGCAGCAGTGACAGCACCAGCAACAGTTTCACCATCACCACAACCACCATCACCACAACTACCATCACCACCTACGATCACTACTACCATCATCACCACCACCACCATCACCACCATTACCACCATAACACCTATTGTTACGTCAGCCAGCACATCATCATCATCATCATCAAAACCTTTATCATTAACATCATCTTTAATACGGATAACGGACGCGCACACAAAAGCATACAAACTCACATAAGGACACGTATGCACGTACGCAAACATACACAAATTCGCTCGCGCTCACATGTAAAATACGCACACGTGTGCGCACGCACATACGTGCAGACGCCCACACATGCACATGTAAGCCCGCACGCATGCGCCTGCGCGCAAACACCCACAATATTACCCCATTATTCATGACTTGGATGAAACGAAATTCCGTGTGATCATAGGAACACAATCAAGAGAATGAGAAGAAGAGTGAAAGAAACAAAAAGAGAAAGAGACAGACAAATAGACAGAGAAAGGGCGGGGGGGATGAATTGGTTTAAAATTTGTGGTCAAAGAAACATAATCTTTAGAAATGACGATCGTAATAAATGGTAAAAGAAACATAATCTTTAAAAATGACGATCGTAATAAATGGGAGACAAATCGTGGATGCACTAGTTATGGCTGTTATTTCATTGGTTGCTTCCCTTGGACCTTAGCTGCTCCTGTTTTGCTTAAAGGTTTTTTTTTTCTTCTTCCATGTTTCTGTTGACTGTCATCAGTTATCAGCAGCAGCACCTTCACACCACCACCAACCCCACAACTACCACCACTACCACTATTATCACTACAACTACCACTACTATAATTGTGTTAATCCAAAATCGACGACCAATACATCACCTTCCTAACCTTTATATACACTATCCGACATTTAATCATCTAAATCATTTCTCTCTCCGTGAGATAAAGAGAGAGAGAGAAATGATTTGGTGAAAAATTTACGGTGGAAGGCACATGGTCGTGAAAAATTAAGGTTGGGATATATGGGAGACAAATCATGGATGCACTACTTCACGATTGTCATTTCATTAGTTGTTTCCCTTTGATCGTTAGCCGCTCCTGTCTTGCTTGGGGGTTTGTTGTTTTTTTTTAATTCCACTTTTCCATTTACCACTATGAGTGCTTCATCGTTGCTATTTCTTTAAGAGTACAGTATATCATCACCGTTACAGCAGCAATAATAATCTGGCAGGAAGTTGGTGGGGGAAGAGGTGAAGGGGACAGACGTAGGATATTAGGATCAGGCCTCACTTTCGCGCCACCCAGTCGCAGGCGGGTGGAATGAAGGGGGGACAGATTGTGTCGTGTCGGGACGCCCGCGACGTAAGGAATGGGGACAAGAGGGGCCACCTTATCTGCGTTTAGTCGGGAGAAGGTGGGGCAGGACTGAGTAGGATGGCTGTGGAATTTGAACACAGACACCAGACCGCAAAATGTTATAAGTTTTTTATCAATCATACGTGGGGATTGAAAAAACTTAATGCAAATGTTACGTGCAAGCCAGAATACGCCGATGTCAGGCTTTATCTCTTCGTTTTACAAATACAACTTACTTTTTATGAAGATACGGTCTGCCGGTAGCAAACGCACCTGGCCTGCACTCAATACAGAGATGCCATCACCTCCTTTGCGTCACGAGTGACAAGCGAATCCGCCATCCAGTGCCGGGTTCTCTCCACCAATCCCGTCAAGCTTGAAAAATATAAAAACGCCTCAAGGCTATTTAGGGACCTATTAAAAAACGACGGAGGAAATAAAGTAAATAACGTCAATATTAAATCGAAATCAGGTAAAATATTGGGGACTAAGCATGAGCCTATACAAGAGGTAAAGGATTGCTGGTTAGAGATAAAGCCTAGTATTATCACACTGCATAAACGGCTCGTAAAGAAAAAGATACATGAACCGGAAAAGGGAGCTGGAGAAGAGCGTAAATTAGGCTCAGAGTATTGTAATAAAGAGAATCAGAATCCTACTAAAAGAACTTAATTCCAACAAGAGCGCTGGGAAGGACGGGATACCTAACGAATTCCTTAAATTTAGAGGAGGAAACATGATTGACAGTCTAATAGAGATGTTTCAACTATTTATAGATACTTGTATTTCCAAATGAATGGAAAAAGGGCTAATAGTTTTAATACCAAAGGGAACACAACGCATAATGATACACAGTTTGAGGGGAATAACTTTATTCTCTAACGTATATAAACTAATGATTAAGATAATAAAACATAGTATTCGCAACTACTTAGAAGAAAATAACATGCTGGGAGAGGCGAAAAAAGGTTGTAGGAAAGACAGATGAGTTGAAGATCAAATATTAAACTTAACTAGCACAGCAACAATTAACAAATCGAAGAAAAAGAAAACATTTGTCACATTTCTAGACGCGTCTAAATGCTTTGACCCATATATGGAGAAACGGCATTTTCTACCAACTGGCCCAGAAAGTATCTTAAAAACTATGGCCTTGACTTCTTATTAAATTCATATAAAGACTGTGATAATACAGTGAGCCTCGGATCTAACGAGGTCGCCGGAATCGACCCTCAGTCCTCGTTGAAGCCGAGGTCTCATTGAAAGCAAGATCTCTGCAAGTCATGTGAAAACTGGTCTATCTTTAGTGAAAACCTTTAGCTAAAAGGATACTTAAATTTGCACTTCAAAAATATCGTTGGTTGCTTCCCTTGACTCCAGACACCATCGGTGTGACAACATCGCGCGCTGATACATGTACCGATTTATTAATTAATTTTTTTTTTTTTGNGGGGGGGGGAACAAGTGTAAATGTTGAGAAACGAATGGTTTCAATCACCGTCTCCGAGTCTGTGATTTGAATTTCTTCTAGCGCAATGATTGGTTCAAACAAAACGCTTGGCCAATCATCAGCCGAGCATAATATTATTATTCCATCGTTCCATTGTCCATTCCCCTCCCTTCCCCTCGCCCTTGCATTGCAGACTGGAAAGGCTTTAATGGGAGTTTCGAGTTTCGAATGGGAGTTTTAATGGTAAAATAATCGGTTATGAGAAAATAGCATATTTCGCTATTTTAATTACTCTTCCGCTCCCTTCCGCTGATCGCCCAGATGGGCCTATCTCTTTTCTCCATCCCCTCCCTCTCTACTCCGCTCCTTCGTACACGCAACTATTCATATTGACTCAGTCTTGTAGACTGTTGTTAGCACTTGTTACGTAAACCTTCGGGAGTTGCTCGCTGCTGACAGTTTTATTGCGGGTGAAAAGGATGTGCGACGGCCTAATTTCAGGTCGATAACCTCGTTAGAGCCGAGGTTGCTAGAATTCGTTGGATCAGATGTACATTTTACTATTACAAATAAGGAAAAAAACCCGGGGATTTTCATTTCCCTCATTGAATGCGAGGTCTCGTTGGATCCGAGCCCGTTGTTCGAGGTTCATTGTATCTGTAAAACTTTTTAACAGGGACGTAGCGTGATAGTAGTCAAATGGTCAATGACTACCACTTGGAAAAAGAATGCTTCATACAGTTCTTAAAGAGAACAGATAACTACCACAATAGTACTGAAATAAAAAATGCCACCTCTCATCGCCCTTTACGAATTCGCAGTTTAGTAGTAGACTAAGAAAAAAAGACACGTGCAAGTCACACGAAATGTTTGACTATAACGGTCAACCCCTCGAGCCGCGCTTTGTGTACTGTACTATGTCAAAAGAATGACACTTGCACCCTGATTTAACCCCAACCGCAACTCAGCTGCTTAGCCAGTCTAGTAGTCATTTTGGATTTTGACTACGTACATGAACTCGCGTGCAGTTATTTTTCTATTGTATTAGGCGCAAAAATCAGCATTTGCACCCAGACTGAGCCCCAGTTGTACCCGCTGGCAGTGTTAAAATTTCCATGCCTACGGAACACAAACTAGGCAGAGAAAAACATTAGAGGAGTGATTTCCCCTTTTCCATTCGCCTACATCGAATGGGGTCATATGTGTTATTGTAAGCTAAGGCGTGAGTGTTGTCTCGGTGCTTCTGACAGAGGCTAGATCTAGATTTAGATCAAGTGTAGATCTAGATTTAGATCTAGTCTATGTCAAGACCCTAAATAACTTGAAATTTTGTTTTTTCGGCAACATGCATTCAGTCAAGCCCTCAGTAAACATCGCTGTTGTTTCGGAAGCAGCCAGCTTTTGCCTGCGCTGAGCACTCGCTTAACGTCTTACAACGACTAAAAGACTCCACACATTCTCTTTTCCTTCTATGACACCATCCTTGATAAGTTTACCCATGTGAAGGAAAGAGTCATCAATCTTATCTACAAGGAGTAAACAAAAAGTCGCTGAATTTTGTTGTTGTTGTTGTTGATGATGTTGTTGTTGTTGATGTTTTTGTTGTTGTTGTTGTCCTGGTTTAGGCAGTAAAGCAAATCTTGCTCTATAATATTGTGTTTCTCTGTTTCAGGCATGCTACCTTACCTCCCCTTAATCCTATAGAGCGAACCTAGTCAATGTGCAGATTTGACTACCTGGTTTTGACCCCCCGCGCTACGCCCCTGTCTTTTTAAGAATTCTTACAGACTCGAAGAGTGACATTGAAACTACATCTTCAGTATACAAGGTTTTAAAAGAAAGCAGTAAGATAATGATATACTAATATAGGTTTGATCATTTTAATTTCTTAGGGGTCAGTTAAAATTCTTAGCTAGAATAGAATGTATGGGATTAAAAGTTGGTCTTAAGAGAAAGAAACTGTGTGAATCAGATGTGTGTGAGATGTGTGACTGGGGAGCAAAAAAAAATATAGGCCAATTTATGTGTTGAATGTCATTCTAATGTCATCCCCAGGCAATTGTTTTCTGAGAATTTTATATTGTAGGCAAGGAATACTAAGCTGATAACATATTTTCAGACTGTTAACAAAAGGCCAGTTTTGGAAAAAAGCTTTTTTGATTTTAAACTGTGATACAGTGGATGAGTTTGGTGAGAGAGTTGACTGTTTCTGTAAAAACTTGTTCAAATTATATTTTACTAAGATATTTCCTGTTTTAATTTTAAAACTCTTCAATATCTTGAATGATTAAGGTATATACTCATTTGGACGCGCGGTTGACCCGCCCCGATCGATCGCGCCCCCGTTATAAAGGGGTAGAATCCTTGAATTGAATTGAAAAAAAAATATGCTCAATACAAAACATTTTGGGAGATCTGGTGATTTATTTTAAAAACATGTTTGAGTGCACAATAGTGGGATTCTTTTGTGTGGTTGATCATGGCTGAATGAAATGATTAAAGTTTCTGTATCATACAATTCATGAAGTGTTATTGTAATTTTTGTGTAATTGATGAAAGGGACTATCAAGGGAATAGCGATGCCATGTGTATGGCAGATGCACATTCAAAAATGCTATAACTTTTGATCTTGTAAAAGAATAGGGATAATACCTATACTCAACTTACAGGTGTTTCTTTTAATATTTCCTCAGTTTTGTAGTGTTGTTTTCCTATTGTGTATGCCTTATAGGCTTCTTCAGATCTTGTGCGTGGACCGCTACGCGCTGTACGTCCGATAACCGCCTACGTCATCAATCGAAGGTCACTGGCGAGGCGGGGGGTCAAAGTGCATATCGGTGCACAACATCTGCCGAGGCTAGTGTTCAGCTCTGTGTGGAGCTTGGAGAAAATTACATCCCTGGGGCTAAAACTTGAGCTAGATCTGGTTGATCAAACTGTGCTTCTGTAGGATATTTCCACGAAATTATTGTAATTCCTAGATTTTTCTCAATATACCGACTTCTTTGCTCGTGGAGTGGAAGGACAGATCTGTATAAGCTAACCATTAGAAGCTGGAACCCATGCTCAAGCCTACCTTCTTATTAAAACGTTTATAATAATTATTTCATTAAATAGAGGTTCTATGAATCACATGCCCTTGGTGCCTGAAAAAAGTATACATTGTGCCTATCGAGGACTTTTGAATTCGCGCATTTTTAGTTAGTAAAGAGGTATACCTATTGATCTCGCGTGAAGCTGATTAATGGGCCATACTGATACTCACAGACAAACATTATAAAACATATTCTTCTCAGGGTAAATAAAGGTTGATTTATTTCCTTGTGTGTACAGTGGAACCGCGATATTAAGTATCTATTCATTTAGTAAGGGTAGCTTACCTTGTTAATAAGTATGAATTTCACATGCACGGACTCATTATTATTCTATCATTTCATTAATGAGGCAAGTACTTACAAGTATATAAAGTATAATGCGTGTCTTTGTGTGTGTATTGGGGTGTTTGTGGATTTGTGGATAGGTGAATGTGTATGCATTTCTGAGTGATAATATCAACATAATATATGTTGAGAATTTGTCTACAGTCTAGATTAGACAAGAACATCCGGCACCGTCTATTACTCGTTCACTGATGTTGCGCTGTGTTGCACAGAATAACCACTAGCTACCGCAACCATCAACCACAGGCTTGATTATAAATCTTAGCATTTATTCTTTTTTGTTTTGGTCAGATGGAATTCTGTGAAATGAACTTTCTTCCCAATTTTGAACCCTATAGTGTATATGTGAAGGAGAGGGAAATGCAAGGGTTCTATTGTTTTGTAGCACCATTACCAAAACTACCAAAAAGCTCTTGACTGTATTATCTTAAACTGATGGTATTTCAGACATTTCTAAAGTTTCGGAAAAAGGAGATTAATACTCTCTTCAGATACGCGTGGTCTAGATGTTCTTTTCTATGTCCGAGTGGCAAGTACCCTAGGCGTAATGCTTGTTCTGGGGCATTGGTTGAGCGAACTTTTAGATTACGCCTAGCAGCCTAATAAATAACACTGAAAAATAGCAACACCGATCTGGCCTTTCACTCAGGCAAGAAGGTAACCGCCAGCCGTGGTTTGGGACAGCGCGGTTGAAAATAGGTCGCCTAGGGGACTGTTTCAGCGAGCAGAGTTCGAAAGCACCTTATAGCATGGCATCAGACTTTTCTTTATTGGATGGAAGTACAGGTAAAGAGTGTTCAGCAACAAATATTTGTTTCTTTCTCAGCAATGAATTTACTTCAATCAATTCATGTATACTTTTTTGCTCATTAGCTTACAGGGACAGGGGTAGTTATTTAATCCACAGTTAAGTCCACATTATGTTTTCATAATATTCAAACCACAATAATTTATACAGTTTCCTTTCGCCTGACAATCTCTTGGAAAACATTGCAGGAATGTCGGGATTTTCATTCAGCAGCTTGGGCCGCCATTAATCTTCCTGCGTGATGTCAAAAAGCGACAAGGGCTATCCGACGACTGGTCCAGACAGTTTGCACATGTGTCTGCATCTATCGTCTGCTAACTTCTCTTGCTTTATGACGTCACACAGCACGAATAATAGCGGCATTGACGAGGAAAATGAGGACTCGCAAAGAGGGAAACATCGGAAAAAGTGCTACCAGGCAGATTTTGATTTTAAAAGTAAATACATTATCTCCAGCATGTGTGGTAAAAAATTAAACGATTTCTTTGAGGGGGGNCATTTCTATGGGGGGGAACATCGTCATATTTGTCGATTAAGACGGCATGGTATGCATAAAAAATTACTCATTTTACACAACAGGTACTGCAATGGATATTCATACTGCACAACGACTATGGAATGGAAACAAAATATATTCATGTCAATAAATTGTCACTTTAATGATGTTTCTTTTCCATAAAGTTTACATAGGCAACCCTCACATCTGAACGCCATGGTTCATTTGACAAAGAATACATGCTCAAAAATTGCGTGTTGTACCGACAGTGATAGTCGTCACGACCCGTAACCCATCATCATCAGTGACGAGCCCGTGTCCATCAGCAGAAGCAGTGAAGAGCCCGTGTCCATCATCAGCAGCAGTGACGAGCCCGTGTCCATCATCAGCAGTGACGAGCCCGTGTCCATCATCAGCAATGACGAGCCCGTGTCCACCATCAGCAGTGACGAGCCCGTGTCCACCATCAGCAGTGACGAGCCCGTGTCTATCATCAGCAGTGGCGAGCCCGTGTCCACCATCAGCAGTGAAGGGCCCGTGTCTATAAGCAGC
>JAWQUT010000319.1:22393-34893 GCA_033807755.1 Ellobium chinense
ATCTATCTATCTATCTATCTATCTATCTATCTATCTATCTATCTATCTATCTATCTATCTTTTGCAGACATGCACACACATCCATCTTTCACACATTGACAAAATGTCATCTATCACATATTATTCACAAACGTTACACCGCGGATTTCACATCTGATAAACTAAGCCTTGACCAAACACATGCCCGTGAGGAGTAGAAGTCTCAGGTGAGGGGGGAACCTCGGATTCCAGTCCAGATATATAGATGGTGCTCCCACGTCCCGAGCGGAGATACCGACTCTAGATGTGCACAGCTGCCGAAAAAAAAAAAGAAGATATGGTTTGGATGACATTATTGAAATTAGCCAGAAACATATATCTCAAAAAAAATGTGTCTTCAAAGCTGTTTTAAACTTGGATTCAGTTGTTGCTTGCCTTAAAAAATAATGGCAACGAGTTCTAGATGGTGGGAACGTTCAGACTACATGATGCGTGATTTCCTCGATTAAGCTCTTTAGAATTCGGGTAACTGCTTAGACTGGTAAATGTTACATAAGCCTAATCCGACTTCTCACTTTGAGCCAATAAACTGTCTTCTCTACGGTCACTTACAAGAAATTCCACCATTAACCAAGTCTTCTTCAACAGTTTGCAGAATTCAATGAGCTTCTTAAAATAAATGATGTTTAAAATATAGGTCTTTCAGTTCATGTTCGAGCTACGATACGGATACATCGCAAGGTGTAAAGAAACTAACCAGTTTCCTTAACGACAGATGCTCCGCACAGGAGGCCACACCGAAACCGAAGTGAATGACCTTAACTTTAGGTTTAGTTTACAAACTCAGGAGAGAATGCAAGCTAGTTCGTAGGTAGGTTCACAAATCTAGAGCCCATTCTCCATAATCTGTCCTAACGCATATGACAACATGCTATTTTCATCTAATTAGAAGCATGTAACCTAAATTGCCAGTAAGAATAATAATATATGATAGGCATGACCCAAGAAGCATTCGGCGCAACTGTCTGTTTTAAAATTAAACATTAATCGCGGGTTGAGAATTACAGGGTTCTATCTTGCTTTTAGGTTGTTTCGAGAAAATGAGGACTGAAGTTTTGAGGGTTCAGAAACCGCACTTGAAATAACCGTAGCTCATTGATATCCATGCAGGGGATGTATTATGTCTATACTGACACATCTGAGCATATTTTTTGATGTTTGGAGTTATAAGGAACGATGCAATAGAACTTTGTAATTCTGTTCGACCTAGGATAGAACCTTGTAGTTATGAAAGTAAACCTTGAATACGCGATAGGACTTTGTAACATTTAAAAAATACACAAAAAATTACTTGAGAAAAGGCTTCATTTCAAGCCAGGATATAGTTATGATGCTGAGCAACAAGAAAATGGGCCTAACTCATTCTTCACAAAAATGCGAGATAGAACCCTGTAATTCTCAACCCGCGATTTGTTTGGACCCGGCAGTATCACGAAAGAGGCCGTCCTTGTATTGTGTGGGCGGTCTTTATAGTACAGGAAGTCTCACTTTCAGTACTTAGGCAAACCAAGATGGCTGCGACTAATGCAGAAGAGCAACAAAATAATACACTGACTCTATCTTCAAACATTTGGCTACATTTGCTTGGTCCCTGCAGTTTCACGAAAGAGGCCGTCCTTGTATTGTGTGGGCGGTCTTTATAATACAGGAAATCTCACTTTCAGTACTTAGGCAAACCAAGATGGCTGCGACTAATGCAGAAGAGCAAAAAATAATACACTGACTCTATCTTCAAACATTTGGCTACATTTGCTTGGTCCCTGCAGTTTCACGAAAGAGGCCTTCCTTGTATTGTGTGGGCGGTCTTTATAGTACAGGAAGTATCACTCTCAGTACTTAGGCAAACGAAGATGGCTGCGACTAATGCAGAAGAGCAACAAAATAATACCCTGACTTGTGCGTGATGTTTGTTATACCTGTATGTTTGCCCCATTCATTATTTTCACGCACGCCACTGTTGATCCTTACCACATCCTCTTTCAACATAAGGCTACTGAAAAGACGTTCCACCAACAAATTTGACACGGTAGATAATGCCGCTATAATATTACTGAGTTCTCTCTTCTGGTGATCGCAAAAGACGTCACATTTCTAATAAATTTCTGGCAGGTGCGCAGTCCTCTCGCTGTGACTGGCGAGTACCAATTAAAAACGTACCACTGTGAGTGTGAAGTTGAGAGAGAGAGAGAGAGAGAGAGAGAGAGAGAGAGAGAGAGNGAGAGAGAGAGAGAGAGAGAGAGAGAGAGGAAGGGCAGAATGTGAATTGCTTGTTGAAATTAATGTTATTTTGCTCATTTACAGCAGAAAGTTGTCTGAACTCAATAAACATATTGTTATTGTTATTGTTATTATTGTTATTGCTATGAGAAGAGGAATAACAAGATGTGTTACCTTCATAGATACACACCAAAATATCACAGTGTACCTCTATGATCACTTCACTCAGCAAGTATTTAAAACTTAATATGTGTGACACCATTTAGAACATAAGATAGTTTCCATTATGTAGTGATAACGGAAACATATTATTTAAAGCAACATTTTGGCATCTGTCTGTTCATTTGCTGTCACTCGTTGTACAGTATATACATTCTGTAAGCGTTCTAAGGAATTATGCTGTCTTATGACAAAGAGCCTTATATCATCTTGCATAATAATGTGCCTTTGTGTCTTAAGACGGCCGAATCAGTCTATTGAAAAGGGAAACTGGGTCTTTATAAAAACGATGTTTTAAAGTGATCAGTATCCTCAGAAATGCAATTGGATTTCTTTTTGCTATTTGTTCACATAGCATTACATGGGGCCAGTATCCTATTTTTGAAATGGGAACGTAGCGAGGCAAACGCTCTACAAAGAAGAGAAATCTTAGGGAAAAAAAAAATAGCGTACATAAAAATTTAAAGGAGGGTTTGGTTTGTTTTACCAAACCTTCGTGCAAATAAGTTCTACACTATATAGCTCAGTCCAGATTAAAAATATTTGCAAACTCGAATCCACTGTCTATTTCTCTCTACTTTCTTCTGTGCGTCTTCGTGGTACGTATATCAGAACTGCACCTTTTGGATGGTAAGAGAGATTAAAAAAATAAAAAACCCAACAAACTTGAATTTCGTCGACAGAACTTCAGCAGCGATTTTTGCAGATGTTTCCGATATCTTGCCCTATGAATTAGACTTTGTTTGATCTGTGATCAATTTACATAACATAGGTTATGATTTATCAAAATTAGATCTAAGCCATTTTTAAAAGTGATATTTATTGTACACTCTGATCCACCTTGTCAGATGGAGCTTTATGGGCCTTCATTTTTATGATTTTAACCTGGTTTAGAGCAAATATGAATAATGTACGGTTACACTAGATCTCTGCATATTTCAAGTCAAGAGATTATATAGACTACTACATACACTCCACCCTGAGATTATGATTTTATTAAATAAAATGTGGTTTTATTCATTTCTCAATTCTAGTAGAATGTAATAAGAGGAGAGATTAGCAGCGCATCCCACCTCGTTGTTATATTTGGAACTTCACTGTGTGCTAACAAGTCCACCAACTGTATGCGACTATCATGTTGACGAGAATATAATCAATCCATTTGTTGAAAGTTTAGTAGGCACGTTACAGTCGAGTGCATAACTTTAAAATTAATTGTAACGTTCTGAGAGCTGAACTGTCCAAGAAAAGTTGACGGGTTTTTATTTTCATGTGTGTGTTATTGGTGAACTGGCAGATTATTTTACTCGTAACTAAGTGCACCACACGTGTGGGTTTGTTTGTTACGTGTGTAGGCCTATGTTTATTTGTGCTAGAATTACCCGGTTCGTTTTCTTAATGTTCTATTATTTCTCATTTGTTGAAAGTGTCCACACAGTGTGGACATATTCCTACACAGGGCATACTGATTTAGTAGCTATCGAAAATAGGTCAGCTAGGCAGTTGTATTTTGGAGTCCAAATATGAGACATAGAGTTCTGAGTTCATGTCCAAAGTAAGCCCTGAGTACCTGAGTATAATCCCCTATATTGTACTTGCTAAGAGTATACTGTCTTATTATCTATAGTAATAGGTATCAAGAAATCCATGCATTGAGATAAGCGTTCAGCCCTGGTGTTAGGTCTCTTTACATGCCTCGGTAGTTGCATACGCTAGACAGAAGTGCAGATATGGCATTCAACGTTATCACATGTCTGCGTTACCCGCAAGACAGAGGTCCAGAAATGGCCTTCAGCTTTATAGGCCCCCCGCGGTCAAGCTGATATCGGACTAATATTCTGGGATGGGTTTTACATAGGCGGAGAAATGTGGGAGAAAAACAGGGGAGTTAAAGCGTGACATTTCTTTCTTCATACTCACCTTGTGGATGTTGGTCTTTGAGGCTGTCCAAGCTTTTCCATCTGTGTTCTTATACTATGCAGTGTTTTAAGTAATTATCATACAGGACAACGTTTATGTTAGTCCTGGCTTAAAACGTGTTGCTTTTCATGACGAAAATGTTTTCTGCGTATTTGGACTTTTATTTGTTAGATTGTCAAGGCGCCCCCCCCCCCTTCGCATCCCACCTTACCCCACCCATTTGATGAAATGCAATGCAACCTTTTTCTTCTTTTTTTTTTTTTTACACATTTTAGGTAGTAGAGTCTAAACTGAACAACATCTTAGGTGGTAGAATTTAAACTGAACAACATCTTAGGTAGTAGAATCTAAACTGAACAACATCTTAAGTGGTAGAATTTAAACTGAACATCTTAGGCAGTAGAATCTAAACTGAACAACATCTTAGGTAGTAGAATCTAAACTGAACAACATCTTAGGTAGTAGAATCTAAACTGAACAACATCTTGGGTAGTAGAATCTAAACTGAACAACATAACTGATACAGAATGTTCAAACTGTTGTAGGCTTGTGTTCAAATCCCACATCTGACAATACTTTTTTCGCCGCCCTTACACCGCCTTCCCCACTTTACGAGCAGCACCGGGTTCCTCAGCTAGAGTTATATAAAAAGATAAAAGATTAGCAACGCAACCTAACTTGTTGTTGCATTTATTTGGAACCAAACTCTGTGCTAACAAGTTGACCAACAGTAACTTACTGTAAACGACGATGATGTTGACCAGAACAGCCTTTGTCTTTACCGTAATTCTCCTTGTCACGACTGTTGTCCAACCCGCCAGTAAGTATCAGACTTGATTAACAGGAAGGTATAATAAAAACTACTTAGACGAATTTCTGTAATCTCGAGCACAAACCGCAAAAAAATGTAGAGATGTAATTTTAACGGGAGGGGGAAAACAAGGTATTGCATGAATAGAACTGTGCCTTTTATTGAATCTAAAAGAAATTATATTCCAGACTATTCTATAAAGAGAGAGTGAGAAATTTAAAGACAGAGGGACAGAAAGATTGTGTGAATGTGTCTGTGTGTGTGTGTGTATGTGTGTATGTATGTATATAGATGATAGATGTGTAAACTGTGTATATATGTGTGTGTGTGTGTGTGTGTGTGTGTGTGTGTGCATGTATGTATATGTGTATGTATGTATATGTATATATATTATATATACATATATAAAGAGCGAGAGAGAAAGAGAGAGAGGGAGCGAGAGAGAGAGAGAGAGAGAGAGAGAGAGAGAGAGAGAGAGAGAGAGAGAGAGAGAGACGCCATAAAGTAAATGTGTCAGTTATGCACTTTTTTTTTCCTTTTTCCTTTTTTATTCATTTTGAACTGTTGAATTTATTGTTATGTGGTTGGCTTTTGCCTAAATAAAACAATCTTGAATCTTGAATCTTGAATCTATACACGCAAAAAATCAAAAAAAGATGAATAGTTTAATAATGGTTTATTTGTAATCGGACATCGATTGTTTGTGCCGCTCGCAATTAAATCCGAATTAGCCGATTTTCGTAGTCTGCGGACTTGGATGGTTTGAACCGTTGCTAGTGGCTGTTCTATGAAATGACAAAGGGCGTTTTGTTACCATAGCCCGGATGTGATTTAGGTGATTTGTGCTTCCACGGCTTAACTCTCTAGTGCCCAGGCGTAGAAATGCTGGTAGGAAAATTCTGAAAATTCACATACACACTTCAAATGCCACTCAAAATACATAAAAAACATTGATTTTGAACAATTTCAATATTTAACAGATGAAAAATTTTAGATAAAATTTGGACCTCCGGGCACTGAAACATCGGTGCAATATTTGGACCACTGGGTTGTGTAGGTTGCCAAATATGGATCAGTGGGCACTAGAGGGTTAATCAGAGACTTAAGACTTACGCATTAAGTTCCAACTAGTGTTAGTGCAGAAATCATTACAAAAACACTGATCATAGAAAAATATTTAGCATTTACTGAATTTAAAATCTTAATGAGAGCTCTTGGTAGATTCCCCCCCCCCCNAACCATCCACACTTTGGTTTCTTAGTTCATTACTTCACTAACAAAAACTTGGAGTAGATGTTAACACGGACCCCAGAAACCTACTCTTTCTGTGATAACTTTGTTAAATATCAATTTTTTTGTCACAAGCTTTTATAAATGCCTCAAGAACGTTTCTTTCTAGCAGAATATCACTATTTTTTCCTCAAATGTTGGAAATGTGCTAACGTTGGCATGTTACTTTTAACCACCCAAACAGCACTTCAGAGGGTTTGACATATCCCCTACTTCCAAAGAGAGCTAAATGTTGAAAATCCCATTTTCCATCCGGGAGGTCCACCAAACCCCCCTACTCCCAATGAGTGTGAACTGTTGAAAGTTACATTTTACATACGAGTGGCCTATCAGACACACACAGAATGCAATGTCCAAATAATTATACTCGGATTCAGTGGCTCATTACTTGGACACTTCCGGACAAAATTAATTTTAATTAATTCTCTTACACATTTTACCAAATCTCATTCATGACTCCGCTAACGAGAACTAATATTATCTATATTAATAAAACGCTTCAGCCAAATTTGTGTCACAGATTTCTTGAGAACTACGTAACGTAAAAGCATGCGGTTTTCACCTAAATTCGTAGAAAAAAACACAAAAGGTAACTATACAAATCAGTCCTCTTTACTTTTTTTACCCTTTTTAAATAAAAAGAATGTGTATAGCAACGAAATACAATCTCCGATTGATCGTTTCAATCCACCCGATTCACCAATCGTCCAACTTTTTCACTGAGTCTAATGCATTCGTCTATGATGCCTTTCGGTGCTCTAGGTATTCTTTCGCCGCTGGTGCGTTGCCTGCCTGCCCATTTGTAAAATGGGGTATTTGTCTTGTTTTTAGATAAATCAAAATATTGTTGTTATCAACTTTTAGGTACTTTTGAATATCTTGGGACCCAGCATCTACAAACTCAGTTCATTTAAGTATGATCAACAGACAGCGGTGTGCAAAATTCAACCGCTGACTCAAAGGGTTGTTGTTGTTGTTGGCATGCAAGTTATTCTACCGTAGCACCCCGCATAATGGAGTGAAGGGTGTAAAATGGCTCTTCTGTAATATCACAAGGTTTAAGTGGGGCGTGGTTAATAAAGAAAAGAAAGATAGACTAAATAAATAAATAAAACACAAAGAAATTATAAATAACCAGAAAAACAGACATACAGAAATCATGGACAGCTAGATACCGATGGTATCTGGCATAAACCGTCTAAGTCTAAAAATGTTAATTTTACCGGAGGAAGAACACACTCATTAATAGTTGGAACTGCGTCTTTCATTGTATACAGACGCAGATAAATGAACGAAATTATGTACTACACAATGTTATTTTTAAAAAAAAACAAAACATCAGTTTGTGAATGATTTATTTGTAATCGGACACAGGGAGTTTGTGCCGCTCAAAATTAAAACCGAGTTAGCCGCTTTGCGCCGTCTGCCGAGCTGGATGATTTCGGTCGATGCCAGAGGCTATTATAATTATGGGATGACTTATTAGACAGTTTGTTACCAGTGCCTAGACGAGGTGATTTGTGCTTTCACGGCTTCATCAGGTACTAAGAAGTACGCGTTTAGTTACAACAAGACTAACACCCCATTTTACAAATAAGCAGGCAGGCAACGCACCAGCGGTGGAAGAATACATAGCGCACCGAAAGGCATCATAGACGAATGCATTTAATGATTCTGTGAAAAAGTTGGACGATTGGCGAATCGGGCGGATTGAAAAGATCTATCGGAGATTGTATTTCGTTGCTATACACATTGGTTTTTTTTTTAAATGTATAGGTGTATAGTTACCTTTCGTGTATATTTCTACGAATTTAGTTGAAAACCGCATGTTTTTTCGTTACGTAGTTCTCAAGAAATCTGTGACACAAATTTGGCTGACGCGTTTTATTAATATAGATTAGAATTAGCGGAGAAATTATTACAGAAAAAAGGTCACTAAAGGTACATCGTATTTTCATAATTGCAATCATTGGGCTCGAGTGACTGAAGATTCTAAAGTCTTAATAAGTACTCTGGATACATCTAGACTCTCTCCACAACCCACATTTTGCAAATCTGAATTCTTTGCGCTGCTAACAAATAGTGTGGGGTTATTTCATTTCAGGGTTCATGATTCCGCCAACGAGAACTCTGGCTAGACTATGATTAACATTTGAAGGGCTTCATGGCAAAACGCATTATACACCATTCGGGGGTTGTGGCAAAACAGACCAGATTCAAAGCAT
Organism: Ellobium chinense; assembly: GCA_033807755.1. NCBI lineage: Eukaryota > Metazoa > Mollusca > Gastropoda > Ellobiida > Ellobiidae > Ellobium > Ellobium chinense. The sequence goes on from JAWQUT010000319.1 coordinate 31,115, forward strand.
ATAATATTTATGTGAAAGGCGAAATTTAAGTCTTAAAAAATATAGATCAAATGTCCTTCCATGGAATGGATATATACATGTATACTAAATTCTCCTACTGCTACGTGAAGTATGTAGAATAAGCTACAAATTCATATTGGTGGATAATGCCTTTTGCCCTCAAACCCTTCATTTCTTAAAATTAAGACAGAAAAAAAAGTAAACGAACACCTAGACTAACAAGAAATATTAAAAGTAATGAATGGCGAGATAAATATGGCGTACAAAAAAGTATGTGTAAGTAGACAAATAAGACTTTTAAGCACTATGTATAAATCAGTTATCCAAATAATTTAAATTGTCTAAAACATAATAAACATAATTATGAAAACAACAACAACGACAACAACAACAACAACAACAACAACACTACCAACAGCAACAAACTTCATGTGATCGAGGTAAGAAATAAATGGTTGAGTTTTATTATGCTCAAAAGGTTTTTAGCTGCTACGACCGTTACGCATCTGTTTGTTTGTTGGGTTTTTTTTGTTAGATGTATAAAAGAGGGTGTCTTTGTTCCACGATTTAACCCTCTAAGCCCCACAGTACCATATATGGCATAAGAGCGTGGAGTGTACATTCTTGTTATTTTATGTGCCGTAGACATGTTGGGATGCTTATTCCTTAAAGAAATATACATAACAGTTAGATTTCTTTAATTTTGTGTGTCAGTAAAGTCTGTTTACTTAATACAAGAATGCACATAAAAATTAAATTTATTTATCAAGGCATTGTACTTCTGCTCTTGGGACTTAAAGGGTTAATTTGTTTTCATTACAGTGTCTAATCCGGTGATTCAAGTGAACCCAGCTAAAGTCAACATTGGTCTTTTGGAGACATTGGAGGTGACGTGCTCACTAAATGTAAATACTATTCCTGATATGGTTACCTTGGTTTCCTTGATTCTTTCCCGAGCCAATGACTCCAGCCAAAGTTTTACGGAACTTGCTGGAATTACGGAATACAAGCCACATACTGTGTCCCTGGCAACCACTGAGAACATCACCGCAGAGGGATTACTTCAGCAAGATGGAGAATCTTACCTGCGCCTCAAATGGGAAGTGACCTCTGCCGATCAGGCAGGATTTTATCAATGCACAGCTCAGGGATTCGATGATTTTGGACACATTATGGGGTCTTCAAGTGGAGTCCGGGTTGTGGCAGAGGAAGCCAATATTCAAGACTATAGAAACACAATAGCAGGTCTGAGAAAACGGTTGGAAAGATCAGAAAACTGCGTTGAAAAGTGTGTTTCAAATCACCTCCAGTCCTCCTATCTAAGTTACAATGACCACAGATATTACGTCTCCAGTGACCAATTCACGGACGCAAATGTCTCATTGGATATATGCAGCCAGTGCGGTGGCTATTTAGTAGAAATTGATGACGCTCAAGAATTTCGGGCTATTCAAACATATCTGACCACCAGTCACAGTGGTATTACAAATGTCTTAATAGCCGGTAGTGACAAAGAAACAGAAGGTGTCTGGTTATTGCCATCTGGAAAAGACATGCCTTACGTGATCTGGGACGGTTACTCTCCTCATAGTGCTTTATCACATGCCTGCGTTTTTCTGCACAGTGACACTCACTGGCTAATGTATGATTACCACTGTCAATCTAACAGGGTTGATTTCCGTTACATGTGTGAAATCCCGTCAGTCTAAAGCACACAACCCATAACACTGTGTGTCATAAAATCACAGTGCTGTCACGAATAGGCCGATCAGAAGTAGAGAGCTTTTCTATATTAATAAAACGCTTCTGCCAAATTTGTGTCACAGATTTCTTGAAAACTGCGTAACGTAAAAACATGCGGTTTTCACCTAAATTCGTAGAAAAATACACTCACTGGCTAATGTATGATTACTACTGTCAATCTAACAGGGTTGATTTCCGTTACATGTGTGAAATCCCGTCAGTCTAAAGCACATAACCCATAACACTGTGTGTCATAAAATCACAGTGCTGTCACGAATAAGCCGATCAGAAGTAGAGAGCTTTTCTATATTAATAAAACGCTTCAGCCAAATTTGTGTCACAGATTTCTTGAAAACTGCGTACCGCAAAAACATGCGGTTTTCACCTAAATTCATAGAAAAATACACAAAAGGTAACTATACACATCAATCCTCTTTATTTTTTTTTTGTACTCTTTTGCTGTTGTAATCGTTTGTTATTTAATGTGATGGATAAAAAGTGAAACGCCTTACACACGAGCTGTCATCATCACACGGTGTGTACAATTCGATATTGTGATTTTCATTTCGGTATGACCATCTTTTCAATAGTCGTCTGTATTATACATGATGCCTGGGTGAGAAGAAGCGCTCCTTACTTCAAGGATATTATCGTTATCATCATCATCATAGTGTGTAGTGTCCCTGACGAAGGAAGATACTAGTTCCGAAAATTTGGATTGTTTTTTGGAGTGTTTTTTCTATTAAAACCTTACTGGTGGAGAACGTCTTCCTTCCATTTTTCCAATCATCATCATAGTCATTATCATCTTCATCATCGCTGTCCTCGTCATGGTCGTTGTTGGCAGTAGAGAAGATTCTCATTTACCACTTATTATAATATAAAAATGATTATCATCATTATCCTTCTCCTTCTCCTCTTCCTCATCATCATCATAATCATCTCATCATATTGTCAACAACATCACTTTGGTTATCATCATCATTTAATACTGAGAAAAATTAAATGCTCAACCTTAATTCAGGGAATTAATTAAAAATCTAGCAAAGAATTAAGATAAAAAATGATCATCATCATCATTATCATCATAATTTGCAAAACATTTATCCACACTGGATGTAAATAATTAAAGCAAGAAAACTATAACAATTTAACAAATTAATGCACAAATTTTCAGACTGGCGTCGTTCTTCAGGTATAGAAAATCAATGAACGAAGAATGAAATGTCCTAAAACAAAAGAAAAAAAACCAACAAAAAATCTACGATCAATAGTCTAGTCATGAAACTTGAAAAGTTTGGACAGACACAAATATCCAAGGAACGGAACAAAGGCAAACAATAACCACCATCATCATCATCATCAATATCTTCATCATCAATTCTGAAGTTATTTAACTCATTTAGAGCGACTGCCATTTTCGACGACCCATTCGTAAATGTATCTTTCTGAAATCTGTCATTTTAGACATGATTAAATTTCCCTGATCGCTTCGGTTGTGTGACGTCAGCGAATATGTACACAGGAACAAAGGCCGTTTAAAAATAGGAACACACGTCTAGGTATCTCCCTGCTGTGTCTCGTAAACTGTTTTGTTAACATGTATGTGTGTCTTGTAAACTGTTTTGTAAATTGAAGTTGAAGCACACGATATAGAGAGAAGAATAAAAGAGATTCGACTATCACCAAATTATAACAGTAGATCCAGGGAATATTGAATGATTAGTTCATTTTATTTCATATTGATTTTTACTTTCTTTTTAATTTTTCGGTCCGGCTTGCTGTGAATTGAATGTCAATGGAAACATTCACAGCTGGATCTAACGGGTTGATGCTCCGTGTAGAGCATAAAAAATATCCATGGAAAAATGTTAAGTCATTGTTTATTGAGTAGATGATACTATTTGTTCTATTTGTTTGTTGCCTGAATACTTGTCTGTCTGTCTGTCTGTCTGTCTGTCTGTCTGTCTGTCTGTCTGTCTGTCTGTGTCTGTCTGTCTGTCTGTCTGTCTGTCTGTCTGTTTGCTTGTCTGTCG
>JAWQUT010000319.1:67920-80855 GCA_033807755.1 Ellobium chinense
CCCCCCGCCTACCCCATGACCAATTTTCTGATTTATTTAGGGACTATTTAAAATTGCATATTTTATGCCAGGTGCTATTGGCATCTTTATACCTACAAATGACCGTAGACACTGCTTTGACTAAATGAATTTGTTTTCATATTTCATATTACACATTAATTTATATCTCTTTTCGTTACCATGACCTGAGGACGTACAGTAAACTAGGTCTACCGATCTGCAAAATTTCTATGCAGTTAATGTTTTACTCTCGAAATTCGGGGAAAGAAAAAAGCTTTGTTTTAAAACTTGAAATTGAAATCAAATCCATGAAGTGTCCAATCAGGTCTCTTCTATTCATTTCTACCCCGACTGGGTCTTTAAAGCGAAATTCACTGGAGCCACAAGATCATTACGTATTATACATAATTTGCATTGTCTATGACACGGAAAGCTGAGAAAGTGAAATCGATATTTTATTATTATATGTATTATTACTATTGTTTTTGTATGCGCTTGAGAGTGGGTGAGGTTTTTTTCGGTTCAGCACCTTGTAGTTTAGTTATGTGTTAGTCTCCTGAAGAAGCCCCACGGGGGAAACTTCAAAACAATAAATGTAAGATACAACTTGTAATACGGTCGTAAATTTTCTTATGGATATTATTTTATTATTATTATTACGTTTTGTCATATGAATGCATGCGCAATTTAATATCGGATTGTTGTGGACAGTGATAAGAGAAAAGAAAAGCCAACAGCAACTTTGTTTATTTTTTTTTGGGGGGGGGGGGGNGGGTTTAACGCGATGAGGCAGCGTAATAAATAATCATAGTTTACACTTCGATCTCTGTGAACGCTTTAAGATCCATTTATCCTACGTCTTTTTTTAGACGTACACACAAATACTGTACATCTTAAACTGTTAAGGGATCACTTTAGATCCCAAAATTCGATTTCATTTTATAATACTATGTTGACTAGTGTATTTTAAGTACAAAGTAAATTACTTAATTTCTTAACTTGGCAAGTTTGGACTGAACTTTTCAGTTATTTTTTTTTTTACTGTTGTTTCAATAAAATAATGATGCCAATGTTTATGTTCTGAATAATGATAATGATGCTGACATTTCAAGATGTTTATCTCCTCCACATCATTTTTTTACTTTTATCAGCTTGGATTTACCTTATTTCTGCTGACATGTTCTAAGAGGCGAAAGGTTAGCTCTGTTACACATATACAAGTACACACACACACTCTCTCTCTCTCTTTCTCTCTCTCTCTTTCTCTCTCTCTCTCTCTCTCTCTCTCCCACACACACACACACACACACACACACACACACACACACACACACACCCACACCCACACACACACACACACACACACACACACACACACTACACACACATATATAATTACATAATAAATATATCTGTTTTGTTGTTAAACAGTTTCTCATTAAAGTTATTGTGAAATGATACTAGTGATTGCTATCTTCACATTGATAAGAACGATGATAATTATGAAGGAGGTGATGATGATGACGATGATGGAGATGATGATCATGAGGATGAGGATGATGTGTTCGCCTGTCTTGTTGTGATCAGTCTATATCCAACGAACATACTAGTTTTCTCCCCTGATGAAGGACCAAAACTCCGAAACTTTGGATTGAAATATTAACATAATATTATTATATATGCAATGCATGAATTGAGAGATGGTTTTCTAATACAGTTGTGTTATTTAAAATGAAAATACGACTTTATTTACCCCGTAGGGAAATTGGTTTACAATGTTATACAATGCTTTACAACTCATTTATAATACAAAGACATAATACACATCATACATATACATACATAATATTACAAATGAAATACATAACAAAGTCATTGCTAGTCGGCAGCTGTGCAGCGCTCTGGTCCCCTAAGTTCTAAAGCGAGGTACTCATTTAAACCTAAATCGTATGAGGAAATGGAAGTGAAGTGTCTTTCCTAAGGACACTACAACGTAAACCGCCCAGCTCGCGAGTCAAACACATAAACCTTAAGATGTCAAGATTCTTTATTACTCAGGTTTTACAAAGATACACATGAGCATTACCATTAGTAACAACAATACATATTTTATGGGATGGAAAGGCAAATAATATGGTAACAGTTGCTGTTAAGTGTAGATGCTCTGGGCTGGTATCACAGAGGGCATTCAGTTATATGGTTTACCACTATTAAGTACAATTTTGATGAATTTACACGGGTTCTTTAGAATAGCATAGCAGATACATGTCATAAGTTCTTTATATTTCCGCATGTTAGGTCTAAAAGTAAACGTATGGGGTATGTATTTTCTTCTTTCCTCTTGGAACATGCTGCTGCTGAGACTTGAAAGTCTTCAGTTTCTGAGTACGACTCACAAACCGCACGAACACGCTGCTTAAATCGCATTTTAGCTTAATAAAGTTATTGGCATGACATAAAAACTCGACTGTGCATATTTCCATCACGTGAAAAAAACCCCCAACTCATCAGGGCCCATGATACAACCGTTTACGTTTGAACTTGAAGGACGTAATCCCATGTAATAGAAGAAAAACGTAATCTGAGAAAATTGCAGATATAGAATACTTTTAAACCGCATAATGTATATGGCATAATAAATTTCTCATAAAAACTCAGATTTATCCATGGCAAGTACGTAGAGGACCACTGATTTTCCTTAACATAAGATTGATTTCACTTACGATTTATGCAAAAGACAAAAGATTTGATAACTAAGGGCCCTAGTCACCCTCTGAAACTGACATCTCACTTCCTTGTTAAGTGACAATACCTCATTTTGACTGACTGCAACAAAATTGATGATGATGATGATGATGATGATGATGATGATGATGATGATGATGATGATGATGATGTTGACGAGCATGATAATGAGTGATTTTAAATATGATTCTGTTCAGTTTTGACACAAAACTTAAATAAAAAAATATAATGGATTTATTTTTTAAGCGATGATCGACATTTTGTGATTCAACACTTTATCAAGACTGACAATTGAAGTAAGAGACTTTCAAATAAAATGCAGTGAAAATCAAGGTGGTAATGATGGTTCTGTCGATAATGAAAAATGATGATATCAATAAGAAGAGAGAGAATAGAGCTTTGGGTAAGGGCCATTCCATGGAACCTGTTCCTCTCAATTACCAGGAAACAAATTTTATTCTGTACAGTGCTGGCCCACTTTCTTTTTTTGTAAATGCTTGTGTCGATAACAACAAGGCTGTATGTAACTCCACGGGCATCACTTCAGTGTTGGTGGCTATTGGAGTAAATGGCAGGACAATCTCCGTGGAATGGTCCGTAAGGAGGTACCCACAATGACTTGATGCTAATAACGATACTCTATTTGCATCACCCACTATGACTTGATGCTAATATCGATACTCTATTTATTTTTTTTACATCACCCACAATGACTTGATGCTAATAGCGATACTCAACTTACATCATCCACAATGACTTGATGCTGATAATAATAATCAAATTACATCAGCAACTACATCATCATAGTGTTACAAATGATGTCTTTCCCGAGTTCAGGTGTCCTGTGGATCGCTATGCACGAAATTGCCATGCGCTTGGTATGATATTTCCTGTCGGTATGATCCTACTCCATGCTACAAACTAGAATTAGATCTGAATTTCTCATATGCAGAAGGACCTCGATATTAAGTACCTATTTAATAAGTATACCTTGTTATTAAGTATAAATTTCATAACATGAATACATTATTATTCCTTGATTCCATTATTCAGGTAGACCACGATATTAAGTATACTTTTAAAATAAAGTATACTTTTTCACTGCATCAAATCATACTTTATTTCCCGGTTCCTATGTAAGTCGTATAATGCAGTTTTATCATGGCACCAGAGAGTGCTTTATATAGACGCATGGCAACCTCTGTCACAACGGTCGTGTAAGCGATCCGAACGTAAAAAAAAATAAGAGCTCTCTATTGAATTCAGTATTTGTGGCAGGGAAACCCTCAAGCCCTGTAATCATTTGAGAACTTGCGCATTAACGATGTGGTCTCTTATCATCGTAACAATTACATAACTCTGCATGTTGAACGCATTCATCCACAGAGCACTAATTTAATTTTTTACGGTGTCAAGAGATCTCAACGTTAATGCGCAAGCTCTCAGTTGTCTAAAGACGGCATAAAAAAAACCTGACTTTCTAGATAACAGTTTTTATTTCAAAGGCCTGAGTCATGCACTGGAGATATGTTCTAACAGCACTCTTTAATCTCTTTCGGTTTAATTCGAAATGTCTCTTTAGCCACACGATTGTTTACATAATTCTATAATGCCGCATGTTTGACATTAACATCATTGGATAAGCACAACTCTATTTAAAATTCAGTTTTATTGTGCTTTAATGGAGTTGCGATTAAACGGAACTTACTGTATCAGTAACTGACACCAAGGCATGAATTCGAAATGTCTCTTTAGCCACACGATTGTTTACATAATTCTATAATGCTGCATGTTTGACATTAACATCATTGGATAAGCACAACTCTATTTAAAATTCAGTTTTATTGTGCTTTAATGGAGTTGCGATTAAGCGGAACTCACTGTATCAGTAACTGACACCAAGGCATGAATAAGGTTATCAGTGAACTGTACTCTGTGTACACCGCATGTCTGGATTAGGTCACCAGTCACTTCATAACGTCACCCCTGTGCACACATGCTGCGAAACAAGGTTTGAACAAAGTTCGAACATGCTGTATTGGGGGAAAACCCAAACCACAAAGTGGTATATGGGCATAGCCTACATGATGACAAATGACCATACTGATTAAACATATTATTGGAGTCCGCGTGTATCCGCTTGTCATAATCCATGGCCTCTCCCAAGTTGTCATTGCTGATTCCGGGGATAGGGTTGCGAAAAAGAAAGGCAATATTGTTTAGGTGTTGGTGGCCTCATTTGTCGATTAACCGTCACATTCTAATATAAGATGTCCACAGAAAGAGTTTACTATTCAAATGATTAATGTCGCACAACAGAAGAATTTCTTTCTGACTTGAAACAATCACGATAAAACTTTATATAGCCAACAGTGAAAAAAATATTGGTATCTTCGCACCTATAGAAAGGCTGGAATGGCCAGAACTGTAATACTTTAATCCGACTCACAACTGCACTGGGAAATCCCCCACAGGGCTGGAATTTTAACACTTATACTTTTACAGATCGCATTAAGGTGTGTAAAATCTACACACAATTGCACCATAGTAAAATGAGATTACCAAAATAAAAAAAAACAACGAAAACGTGCTTTCCTCGCAAACTGTTTGAGTCACAACGGATCTGCGTCGACTCACAACCGATCTTCGAACTTCAATCGCGTGGCTTGTGAATAGTTATTATAAACTGAAGATCAACGAAGGTCTTAAGTTTGTGAACTCGATTCCAGGGTAGGGCGATTTAAGATGTGGTGTCCTTGAGAAACACACTTTATTTACTCCTATGTGTCCTATTTCCCCTTTCGATGCACGTGTAAATAAGTGCCTGGCATTGGAACTGGGCGGTATGGGGCGGAGAGAGGAAGGAGAATCAAAGAGCTGCTCTGCAACGACTAACAATGCCTGTCTTATAGATTTGATTTGTGATAATGTTGAAATAGCATGTTTTACATTCTCTAAATGTATTTGTATATAATAATTATCATGAATGAACTATACAACATTACGTGGCACTGCACAACATATTTCCCTCGGGTAAATAAAGGTTGTTTGACTTGGAACACCCGGAAATACAATACTGTGTCTCGTTTGCAGATCTTAGAACACTCTCTCCAGTGCTAAAGATAACACTATCTCCAGGGCTAAAGATAACGAGATTAAAGTCGCAGAGCAGATAATCTTTCCTCGCGGGCGATAATGAACGTCCTTGCAACAATGTTACATCAGCAAACGTTTATCAGCCGTCAGCACCAGTCATGTATTTGAAGTTTGTTTTGAAACTGATCTAGACCTGACTATCTATTGATATTGAATGATTGCTTTGGCTTAACCTCTTTGAGATTTACGTGTCTCTTTATTTAGATTAGATCTAGACCTGTTTCTGTTTATGCTTGCTGGAAAGTTACATCACGATAGTGAAATGTCTATGTCAAATTTACACGAAGATTTCCTATTTAAACTATATATTTTGGTAATNGGTGGATATCTAGAGCTTGTGTTTGGTATAGTTTTGGCTGTGCTATACATAACACAGAGACATTGAAACCTAAAACAAACAAATATATTGCACTAACAATGAGCAAAAAGAAGACAAAAAATAGAAAAGCATGAAGGAAATGATAGATTCAAAGATAGTCTCATGTGGGTGACATGTAAGTATGCGCTCTTACGGTGAAAAGGATCATTCAAAGATAGTCTCATGTTGGTGACATGTAAGTATGCGCTCTTACGGTGAAAAGGATCATGTGCAAGTCACATTGTCTGACAGTATGATATAAGCAAACAACAGTTGAGGGCCCATGTGGACCTCGAAGACGTAATGTTTGCTGAAATCAGTGTAGGTAACAGATTGAGTCAGCTGATGATGAATGTTTTGTATAAATGTAGACCAAAGCTAGCCATGAAAAGGCCACACGTGTATTGAAGTAACGTATTTCTGTTTCAAGGTTTTCCCGCCTAGCTCTCAAAATAGTACAGTAGTGCGAAAGTAATATGAAGTAATCCACCAATCAACTGTCTATAATTACAGGAAAAATTCCCTTTCAACTCCAACTCATAAACTGATGTAGGTATATTATGTCATTCATCTAAGTTATGTCATCCAGTTTGTAAAGCCACACTAACTAATGTTTCGGAAATCCCCGCACTAATTACCAAATGTGTCGCTTTCATGACCTGATTAATTTTAAAACCTGTCCAAACATAATACCCTTATCTTGTCTTCGCTGAACACTTTTTTTTTTAGTGTTTCGTTTCACTAAAACGCTGATAACTCAATAGCCTTGATCTAAATTAAGGCAAAGTCGTCGGATAGGTTACACCTCTAGTTACTTATCCCGATTTGTTGAGATCAGACATGCCAAAATTATTCCTGACGGGGTAGTGATCTCGTCAGTGACAACCATAGTACATGCATAGACCATAGACTATGATGGGCTATATAAGATCGACTTTCCATCCGAGAGGACAGAAGCACCCCCGAACAAGGAAACCAGTCAAACAGTCACAGGATATTCAAAGCAGGAGCTCCATGTTAGATAACAGTCACAAATTCTACAGTTTATCAAAACCTGACACGTGTGAGGCAGTTAGACGTGAATGCTGAAGATTACAGACACCAGCAGTGGAAATATACAATAAATTACTGAGCGAAATTTATCATTTCTGAACTGAGACAGAAACTACAGCAGGGCTTGCTGAAAACTTCGCTCTGCCGATCCTTCAGTGGTGTCTCCAGAAAGCACGACATCAGAACGTCTTGATACTGACGTCTGTAGCAGTCAGAAAAACACAGTGGTCTATATTCGAAACTCCACAAGAAGAGTAAGAAGGTAGGTAGTCTATGTAATAACTGTCCTGCAGCCAGTCCAGGGTGGTTAGACTAGAACCTGAGATATCAGGCTTTGGAAGGTGATTTGGGCCATCCTGTTGTTGGCTGCAGAAAACAAAAGTAACCCCATTTTTTTTCCCAGTAAAACGGTTGATTTTATTAGTGAATAATTGAAAACAGTCGATAAACTGATTGAGTGTTTATAAGGCAGATATAGTTTAGCGAAAAGTATAGTGAAACATTGCTCTTCAACTCACATTTTCTCAGAATTTTTTGGTCTATTTTTTTTCCCTTTGCAACGGGGTGAACCGGAACCAGGTCAAGTGACTAATGTCAGACCAGAATAACACCAGCTCAAAACCTCGTTTCATCTACTGAAATAAACACTGAAGGCTTTTTAAAATACCTATAACATGATGCAGTCAAACACCGACGTAGATCTTACTATGACTGATTGCAAGACAACTTGTAGGCTTACTTTTTCCAAGTTCGAAACTCCGGCTTGCTGGTTATTTCTATTCGCCCCTAATAATGGTCCTATTGAATCACTCCCCTGAGCATGTAGCCATGGTCTATGTTTACACACAGCTTTCATGCATCGGCCTCCGTGCATCTTTCTCATTTCTTTCCACATGAAAAGACACTTCACATAACATGTTGATCTATCTTTAGTTTGAAATATTTGCCTTCGTGGGCCTCATCCGGACCACTTTTCTTTTTCATCCCTCATGCAAGAACACACAAAACAACATTCAGAGTTCATACTTTAAATTAGAATCCGTGGATCTCAGAGAGGGTGACAGTAATAATGCGCAAGAATATTTGAAGTGTAGAGTGTGTATATGTCTCACTGTTGTTGACTAGAAAGACGGCTTCAGCTGCTCCTTCAGCGGATATACTAGTGTTAGTGTGGGTGTAATATCATCCTAGTCATATCCAGTTTGCCTTTCTTATCTGAGTGAAGTTTTTACAGGAGAGAAAGTAAGAAAATAATGTCAGTCTCAAGTTTTGTGCTGTTTTTATTATCCAGTGACTTTCTGGCTTCCTTTCTCTGTGACATTTTGATTAATATATTGGGTTGTAGCAGGTGCAGAAATAGCCTAGTCTGTATATTGTCTGTTTCTAAAATATTCAATCTGCCCATGACTTGACAATGTATTTCGTAGGTAAGTTTCAGTTTTAACCTGTAATATAAGCTTCAATGTTCGCGCGTTCAGACTTCATTTTTGTTAACATTACCCATTATTTGGGACTTACCAGACTGGTTTGTTGTGCTCTCTGATTACAGTTTTTTTTTGGTTTGTTTGTCTTGGCCGACATTTAACGATGAGATTAGAGCAGTAGGATGTGATAAAGTGAGAAATGAATCCAGATACTTTATTCTAGAATACATCTAACTATTAACTTACTTTTTATCTTTCAGGAAGGAACTATATCAAGCCACCAGAACTGTCAGAAAACGTGAAAGGTTTCCAAATACCTGCTATCACAAAAGAAAGTATTACAGGAACTGACATTATCCATCAACACAATGGGTAAACTTGCTGAACTCCAACAAAGAGACATGGATGAAACATGGTCATGTCTCCTGGTTGTCCAGTTCAAAGATGCCATAAGAAAACATCATCGCTGGATACGAATGCATTCCTGCAAGACCAATTCTGATCTTGATTTGTTTGTGTCGAAAGTGGAGTCCTTGGTGAGCAGTTTCCTCTTGTTCGATAGAAGTGTGAGGACAACGATGTCCCAAATCAACAAGGAAATGCAGGAGTTTAACACATCCCTGCTTTCCAACGAGCGAGGAGGCCTGTTTTCATTAGTATGCACGGAAAGGTCTGTAGCAGCCAAAAGAGATAAAGCACTTCAAAATCTCCAAGAGGTCGAGGAACCCTTGAAAGAATACTTCAGGGAGATCCAAGATCTTCTGGTCAATGTTAGAGACTCACTGAGGGAACAGGTACAGTCCCTGACGAACCTCCAAAAGCTAGAGGTATGCAATGCCATGTTGAAGCAACTGAACCTGCTGGGTGAGAGCGTTTTCCGAAAGCTGGATGAATATCCTAAAGAGTTTGCTTCGGTCATGAAGAACATTGAGGAGATGAAAGTTCATCTTCTTTACAATGATATCCCGTGCAGATCTGAACGAAGCAGGAGTATCGTAGAAGTTGTGCAGCACTATGAGAAACAACGAGCCGGCAGTTTCTATGATGAAGAGTAATGGCTATCTTTCTCTCCATATCGTTAAAACAAAAATTTACATTTACAAGAATTCCATACCTAAAGAACATTTGGAGTAGCTATCTGACATATGACTTGCCAAAAATGTGAGTGGCTCACACGCACCAGCAACAAACACGTACACTTCTTTAGCGCAGACATTTTACAAACTATTCTTCTACTACTCCTTTAAACTTGTTTTCACAATGATCTGCTTGATTCGACTGAAAATTCTGCCTTTATATACAATTTTCAGTTTATAAACTGGAATATATTATATATATACATTTGTACTAGCTTTGTAATGCCTGAAATGAGATTTGGTAGTGAATGTTCAGTCAGAGGAAAGGAGTGAGCGAAAAGGAGTGACAGAGGAAAGGGAAGAGAAGAAGGAAGGGAGTGAAAGAAAGACTGTAGAAGAGGCTAATGTGTGAGAGAGGGAGTGAAAGAGAGAAAGAGAGGGAGGGAGGGAGAAAATGGTATTATAGATGTTGTTGTTGTTGTCTTTTTTTGCGAGGATCACATTTCCGCAAAAATTGGCAATGGTTGCTAATCCCTTAATCTAAAGTTAAGCCTTTACAGAAGAGAAATAAACTTATGAACGGAACTTTTCCCCGGAAGTAATTATCTCGCAAGTTCGCGAAAATTAGGTCCTCGTGAAAAAGGAAAAATATTTCTATAGTAGAGAGATGAGGAGAGAGATGAAGACAAGGAGGAGAGAAACTTCTGTAGCAGATCTTTACTACTTAAAGTGTTCAAGTCATGATGACAAATTTAATTTTGATACGACTGCCTGATAATTTGTTTTGCCTTGGTTTTGTTTTATTTTGCTTAAGTCACAATGTCATTGCTTTTTTTTTGTTTATCATTTGGCGTATGTTTTCTTTTTTTTTTTTTGAACGGGATGGGGGTGATGAGGGACGGCAGGCAAGAACGTTTACCCAACCAACACACACCACCCCCCGCCAGTCCCNAGTCCCTTCTCCTGGCCCCCTCCACCTCCCCATTACACACACCTTCAAAATAGCCCCGCCGAGTACCCCCTCACTCTGAGCCCCTCGTGTTTATTATGACATGTAAATAACTTGTAAATCTTAACATTATCAGCTAAATTGTTGATTACCATCCCCACACCTATTCCTGTTTCAATGCCCTATGTGCCACCCAAGATTTGATGAATCGTTTATTATTCAGCTGATGTTTATCTTTTACATAAACTGAAGAGTTTTAACATGTTTGTGATGCGAACACTAATGTTACAAGTATTCTTTCGCTGTTTATGATTATAATTATTTACCTTTAAAACATGTGTAACTTTTGATGAAATATTATACTGTAATCAAATGCACGTCTATATTAATATTATTATTATTATTATTATTATCATCAGATCTGTATACTTCCTAAGTTTTTAGCCACTTCACCTGTGCCTAGACTTTAAAAGTGGATTGTCTGTGACGACTTTGCTGTATATTTTATTAAGTGTAACATTGTGTTCATGATTTATATTATTCTATATGAGGTTGTTACTTAAATGCAAAGTTTAACATTAAACAGTGTTGTAAGATATATACCCTATTCGACATATTAGTTCTGATTTCAGCATGTCTTTAACCCTGTACTTCGTGCTGAGGCAATTGTACTAGATATTCCAATTATTTTGTTTTATTGCATCGATCCAACATGTATTTGATATGTAGATATGAAGACTATGCATTCGTTTTTACTGGCTTGTTTTGAATGATTCTTTACTACCTTTAATAATGTGTATTTTCTTTATGAGCGAGAGGCTTTCGATTGGCTGGGTCAGAGAGAGAAAACAAGAGAAAGAAATACCGGAGAAAGAAAGTTAGGGAAGAAAAGGGAGAGAGAGAGAGATAAGAGAGAGAGAGAGAGAGAGAGAGAGAGAGAGAGAGAGAGAGAGAGAACGAGGAGGATAGAGAGGAAGTGGATGAATATGAAGGGATAGAAAATGTGTTCGATTATTATTCAATGTATGTTAAACCGTTTAACCACAGCCTGCCTCTCTGAAGCACCTATCTACACCCTATATTTTTGTATTAATGCTTATAATGTTACTTGTATTGACATTCGTTGATTCTTCGCTATTTGATTCTGTAATATGTGCCAACAACTTGAAAAGAAGAAGAAGAAAAAAAAGTAGAAAGGACAGTTCTTTGTGTTTGTTCGATGTTGTTGATCGAATGTTGAAAGCTGCTGAATGTAATGAGCGAGAGGATGATAAAATGATGCTGAAAATTATCAGTGTGTGTGGTCAACGCGTTGGGATGGGGAGAGAGGGGGGGGTGGGTGGAGGAGGATGAAGGGAAATTTGCGTCCTTTAAAATATTCAAAGACTGTGTATTCTAGATCTGTTATAAACACCGTTTCATACATGTTAGTTTTCTCCCAGATTCCCCCCCCCCCCCCCCCNCACACACACTCAACCTCCTCTATACTATATCATCCCCCACGGGAATCCCCTCTTGATTTACACGAGTGTGCCCCTCCTACACGACTGTCTTCCTTGTGTCTCTTGTTATCATTCACGTCATATTTGGACAACTTTCTGTCATGACAAATCAATTAGCTGTAGCCAATGCCTCTCACTGTCTTTCTGTTTCTATCCCATCTCTCTCTCTCTCTCTCTCTCTCTCTCTATCTATCTNCTCTCTCTCTCTCTCTCTCTCTCTCTCTCTCTCTCTCTCTCCCCTCCTCGCCTGCCATCCTTTATCTTTATCAGACGAAAGTACGACCTTCAACTGGATGCAACACGCATACCGTCTCCCGGAAATTTAATATTGTCGTAACTCCTTAAAGTCATATAAGGCCTTACGACAGTATAATATCCGGGCAACGATACTATGAGGGCGCACTTGATGGAAGTAATTAAAATCTAATTACCCGAAGTGTCTTCCCGAGTACTTCTTCACACCATCAATAACAATAACAATAACAATAACAATAACAATAACAATAACAATAACAATAAGTTTATTTAGCTCAGGTACTGTAAGTACAAATGAGCAAACATGAAACTGAAGAATAGATGGCCTATAGACAATGAAAATAATCCCGTCTACGTTATAGCATTGGCACACGCACGCTCTCTCTTTCTCTCTCTTTCACACACACACACACACAC
>JAWQUT010000319.1:83348-94953 GCA_033807755.1 Ellobium chinense
TTGTCAGTTAGAACATACTGCGATTACGGAGAAGCTGCGATTATCTGGATTGCAAGTAAGCGAGTCGACTATACATGTATCGAGTGCACTCTATCGCCACAATGCCGAAACACTGAATAGACCACATAGCGAAGTTTTTAACAAAACATCCGGGTGTTTGGTGTTAGGAAAGGGGTGACAACTCCACTACGGATAACCAGACATGTCGTCAACGGAGAAAAGGGGCTTCAAGTTGTTTGTATGTTATTTTTAATGTGGTATGCTTTTACGTCACGTACTCTCAGAAATAGAATAGACTATTGATGGGTCGGAGATATATAAAAGTACGTTGTGGTTTCATCGTTGAACTGCTGTCGAGGCTGAAGACAAGCTTTGTTTGTTGTGAGCTAGTTGTTGGGCTGGTGGTGGTGGTGATGATGATGATGATGTGGTTGCTTTTATTGCGAAAGTTATAATTCTTGTTTCATTCTATAAAGGCCTTAGAGCCGAAACGTTTAGAAGTAATTTTTGGTCTTATTTCTTAACTAGATTTTGAATAAATTCCTTGAATTAAGGTTGAGCTTTTAATTTTTCTCAGTTTTAAATGATGATGATGAGGAGGATGATGATGGTGATGATGACGATAGTGATGGTATTTGGAGATAGCTCAGTAAACAGAGTACAAGAGAGTCATTCGGGAGATCTCATGTTCGATTCCTGGTCAGACACCTTGTTCTTTTTTCATTGATCTCTTTTCTGTAGTCTTCTTTTTTCTTCTTTTTTTCAAGTACTGTTTAATGTATTTATTTAAAGTAAGCTTAACTTTCTTTTCTCTATGCATTCTGCATTTTCTTGTTCAGTGGGTTTCTGTATTACTAACTTGTAATTAATGGTGATGATGGTGATGATGGAAATGTTGGTAGCACTAGTTATTGTTATTAATGTGGTGGTGGTGGCAGCAGTGATGATGATGATGATGTTGTTAAAGATGATGATGATTATAATGATGTTGATGGAGATGATGGTGGTGGAGACGTTGATAATGATAGTAACTATTACTAATGTGGTGATTGGCGGTGGTGGTGGTTGTGGTGGTGGTGGTGATGATGGTGATGTCGATGACTCACTCATCATCATCATTATCATCATCATCATCATCATTTAAAACTGAGAAAAATTAAAAGCTCAACCTTAATTCAGGGAATTTATTAAAAATCTAGTAGAGAATTAAGATCGAAAAAGAAAATCATCATCATTATCATCATTATCCATTTATAAGCATCATTCTTTCTGTATAAAATACACTTGAAAATATGACGGTAATACCCAAGAAAAATGTATAAAATATGAAGGAATTTAATCAGCATTTTTTTCTTAGTTCATTTTCGTCAGTAAATTACACAAAATGATCATGACGAATAGATATGTATGGAAACTCAACTACCATGCAGACAGTTCAATAACTCGTCATCATCGGTACACACAAAGATGTTGTTGTCAATGTTGCTGTTGCAACTCAGCCACTGCTGCAAAAACCGATGATCTGATAAGACATAAGTTTTATAATGATGATCTTCATCATCAACATCATCGTAAAAGGAGCCGGCGAATTTCACTCCAGTTAAATTAAGTTATATTATAACTTCTTCCCTCCTTTGCCCCCTTCCCACTCTCTCCACACACACACACACACACACACACACACACACACACACACACACACACACAAACAGACAGACACACACAGACAGACAAACAGACAGACACACACAGACAGACAGACAGACAGATACACACACACAAACAAACACACAGACAGACACACACAGACAGACACACACACACACACACACACACACACACACACACACACACACACACACACACTTGACTGAATCAAAATGACCTAGATCTCAATTCATATACGTGTATTTTAATAGATAATAATTAGTGACATCTTCATTTTACGATCCCGTCATCCTCCACTTTCAAAAAGCCTTTATCCCTCCAGTGTTGATTCTTCTATGTGATGCATGAGTTCAGCTTATAATGGCTCTGAAAATATCAGGGGCGGAACCAAGTAGCAATTAGAAGGAAGGGGGTAAAGTTGGAGCACACTAAGTATTGAAATAAGCCGTAGGAGAAAAATCATACACGTTTGAAATCACTCATGAAAAGATAATAGAGCTAAAGATTGCGTACTTGAAAGGCAAAAGAGGTTTTGTAAACAGCGCAGAGATGGAAAGGGGAAAAAGAAGGAGGGGCAAGAGGGGGGAGGAAGAAATGCGTCTTTGTACGCCTCTGTAACCGAATAAACGAATGATAATACAAAGGGCTCTTGAATAACAGACCGCCATGCTCTGCTGCTCGTCCCTTTTGACAACGTGTACAAGATACGTGGCACATTTTCACTTGCTTCAAGAGCCCATGGTCTCTATAAAATCTTAATGTAATATACACAATTTCATAGCGTTTCAATATGCGGTTTATGGCATACTGTAACGAACGTAACTAACGATTCTTCACTCTGTCACATACGTGTAGTTGTTGGGTGTCTCTTTTACTTAGGATGAAAATATCGTCGTTACTGATTCGGCGATGTAATGTATCTATACCCTGTATTCTCATAAGGTGAACTCAGATTTGCTTTGTTTGAAGTGTTCATAGTGTTTTGATTCTCATATTCAAGCCTGTCTGGTGCTACAGTTTGAAGGTAAGGTCTCGTGTTTTTCGCATAGACATAACCAAGCAGTGATACGTTTCTATTGAAAATCATCCAGCCAGCAGTGTATCGTTCTTCCATCATTGTGTCAGTGTTCTTAAATTCCATCCATCCATCCATCCATCCATCCATCCATCCATCCATCCATCCATCCATCTGTCCCTTCAGTCCATCGGTTGGTCCTTCTTTCCATACTTTTTCCTTCCTTCCTTCCTTCCTTCCTTCCTTCCTTCCTTCCTTCTTTCCTTCCTTCCTTTCTTCCCTCCTTCCACCTATCTAGTACGTTCGCCCACGCACCCATTCATAAATTCATTCTTTATCTACTGATATCCATAATTTTCTTGTATCCTGATATCCCTGCCAAATTCCCCCTCTTTCCTCCCCCCAGTCCCCTCCAACTTGCTTATTCATATCTTCCGTTAACTTCACTCTTCTTCCCGTCCTCCCTACTCGACTTCGATTCACTCACTCCTGCACAATCTTTTCTTTTCTACCACTTCTGCTAACTATCACCCTCATACTCAATAACCCCCCTACTCACTCACTCACTCACTCACTCACTCACTCACTCACTCACTCACTCACTCACTCACTCACTCACTCACTCACTCACTCACTCACTCACTCACTCTCCCTCCACTCCGACTCCCTTATTCACTCAAATATTAACCTCCTATTCCCCCACCCTCACCATAGAGCGAAAAAAGACCCCCCAAAAAATTATCACATACACATACAAGCTATCATCTATCCACCATTCCTTCTTAACTCCCCCACAACGTATTCGTTGAACAGCCCTGTTTTGCCTTCACGTTTCCATCCAAAATCATTCTGCACGAATCGCTCATTCCCTCACTCACTCAGTCACCAGGTCAATAAAGTCTGACTCAGTCAGTCAGTCAGTCAGTCAGTCAGTCAGTCAGTCAGTCAGTCAGTCAGTCACCTCTCTATCATTTATCTCTGCCCTCCCCTACCCCATCCTTACCCTCTGGCAGAGTGGTCGAGAAGCAGAGCACTTGTCTCTTGGTGCAAAAGATTCCAGGTTTGAACCCTCTTAGAGGCCGGTTTCATCCTTGGGAACTTTTTTTTCGGTGTTTCAAAGGTACCCACTTAACGCTGGCCAGGCCAAATTTCAAGTCTCGTCTCTGAAAAAAAGTCCTGGGCAAAGAATTAGTTCTCAAAGAACCGGATAAAAGAAACGGATAAATGGGTGCACCTACTTCCAAAAATAGGTTAACCGCATAATGAATAACCTTCAAGCGAATTGTTATCTCCCCTTAACTCTGTTGCATCACTTCCGGATGAAGTCCCTGTAGTCTACCCGTTCCTCACCCCCCCCCCCCNATTTCCCGCGCTCCTCTGGTCTAGCCCAACATGTTTTCTTCTTGCGAGACAATAATGATTCTATCTAAGACCATCTCTTTTGCAGTCACTGATCCTATTTTAAAAACCAGCTCCCAGAAATGGCTTAAAAACAGAACCTGGAAAAAAATGTACCCGGAAGAATCAGTTTGATGAACCGGTTCGTTAAATCAAATCCGATTCAGTGGGTGTTTGACTCTTATCCGGTTAACGGGTTCTTTTATCCGGATTTTGCCCAGGCTCACTGAAAAGGCCATAACTGCTAGAAAGGGGCATTAAAACCCCACCCAAACGCTTCCCACTGCCCCATCCACAATCTCTCTCTCTCTCTCTCACTCACTCACTTTCTTCCGTCCTCCTCAGATGTTCTCCCTCACCATCCGACTTCCCCAGAAATCCACCTGCCGGTTCATGTGTGCCGTGTTCCTCCACGTCCTAGGCACCCTCATGTGTTATACTGGTGTGTCTAACCCGCATTGGTCTGTGACGCCTGAAGGGAAGTCCCTGGGTCTACTGAACATCTGTGACGGGACCTATTGCTACGAGTGGCCTGAGGATTTTTACCAGGAAAGTACGTCAGCAGTGGCAGCTGAACTATCGTCGCCCATCTCAAGAAGGGGCGTAAGCGACACTTGCTAGTTACTCAGGAGAGGTTTTTAAAGTTTCATTGAGATTTAGAATTCATTGCATAAGCCCAATCAGTAAATGTTTAATACTGATTCTCCGAAACTATTGGAGCTATCGATACCCCCACTTCGTGACAACATAGATCTCATTTGAGGCTTTAGGAAAGTATTCCTTGCTCAAAACACTCAAAATGTCGCATACGCCCCTTTGTGGCATAGGTGACGATATGTCTTGTGTTGGTGCACATGATTGTAAAGACACCTTGGTGCAATAGATAAGGCATAAGGCATAAGATGAAAAGGCATACTGTTGTATGTCAAAAGAAGCCGATAAAGGGGCATTGAACCATACCAGGATTTAGAATAACAAGTCAAATACAACCTTATAATCCAGGCTGGACAAACTTAGTGCCATGCTATTTTTGAGAGCTTGACCGTAACGGTGAAATCTCTTACCGTCTTGACAATTACATTAACTCTGCATGTTGAACGCCACTAAGGTTGCAGTCAGCATCGACGGAATAACGATGGTAAAGAACATTCCTTTGCTAATGACCAAACCCTCTATTGTTATTACTGTTGTTGTTGTTGTTGATGATGGCGGTGTTAATGTTATTATTATTATTATCAGGTTTGCTATGGTTGATTCTGTTTTGGTTAATTAATAGATTATCATTTGTCGCCTTGTTATTGCTTTTTGTTTCAGCAAATTCAAAATAACAACTGGCGGTCAGACGGAGCTTTGCAAAGAGGATTTGTCTTTTAAAAAAATATAAAGCCTCTCTGAAAAGAAAAAAATCTCAGGGCATCAGGCAACTCGGCACTGTCGAAAATAGTGGCAGGTCACATTTCATGGTTGTAGATGACTTAGTAATGAATTCATAGACACTTCGTGAACGGCCCCTCCCCATTAAATTTTTAATATACCGGTGCATACAGTAGACAACGGTTAAAACGAAATCCGTGGGTTCAAAGATTTATGTCCGGTTTAAACAGAGTTTCGGTTTAGAAGGAGAAGTCTAAATGAGGAAATTTAACGGGGCTTATGTGTTTCTTTCGCTTTAGCGATATTTTCGGTTTAACCATGTTTGTCTTAACCGTTGGCTTCTTTTGTATGATGTTCATATGTGTTTATTATAAATGTTATCTCTACAGACCGGTGGAAACTTGACCTGGCTATAGTACCCAATCTTCACAGTATTATAATCGAGTGCGTCACTGTGACCTTGGCTATAACCTTCATGGTTCTCGCTCGCATCTGGAAGAAACGAAGCTTTAAGTGGATGGTTTATGGCATGACCTTGACCTTCTGTGCCTGTGAGTAATGATATCAGATGATAAGGCATATATTATATTCTGATGCATTATCATTGAGGGAGGGGGGAAGAGAGGTAGAATTCAAGCCCATTCTGATATTATCTAGAGAGAATATCACCAAATTACTGTGAAATATAGATTTTTGGACCAGGTTTGAGAAGCAAGATCCGAAAAACCTAACAGTAGAAAATGTTCTGACCCTACCGAGGATAGAACCCTAGTCTTCTTCATGCAAGTCTGAACGTACTACCACTACACCACTTCCTTCCTCGCTTCTTTGGGTTTGTTCAGGCTTGTGAGGTGTGCGAATTCGTGAGCACAATAATTTCACGAGGAAACTAAAGATCTTGGGGGCAGAACATTATGATGGGATGTTATAGTATATGAGGTTCAAGATGGCGACCTCCCACTCTACTGATTGTTGGGCTCTAGTCTAGAGCGAAGAAGCAAATTTATATATTCTTAAAGATGTTTTTGTGGGCTGCCTGTTTTTTGTTGTCTTTTTTTATCTCTGGGGGTATAGCTGCAAGGTCCTTTTTTTATTCTGGGGTTGGTCCCTCGTGGATTCTAAGCAAAGGAAGTGTGATTCTCTAGGCAATAAAGATTGGCTGAGGACTGGTGTGGAAGAACTAGAAAATAGTGGGTTGACTTGCCAGTAATGTTTGCTATACTTATGTTTTCATCTCTTTCATTAGCACTGTTTATTCTTGCAGTATCCGCTAGTGTCACAAGGCCGTTGGTTAAAAAAAAAAAAGTTACCCTAATATATTTGAAACCGTATTTGGTGGCCGCCATTATTGCTGAGACGTACTTTCGATGCCACTCAAGAAATTCCACACTTTCTAATTAACATGTAAGCTTCGTCTACTTCCCAGGCAGGGGAAGCAAAATATAATTTGCCTTGGTGATTCAATGAGGGAACGAGTAATAATGTTATAATTGAGTTATGTCCCTTTACCTTTCAGTAGCGTATGGAAAGCAATGTGAGTTTCCTGAAAGTACTATAACTCCTCACCCATCTGGCTATTTGGTGGTTTTCACAGGTCCCCTAGAACCAGTTGATCTATTCGGATATTTCCAACAAAAAGAAAAAGTTATTATTAGTATATATTACTATTATTATTATATTTCTCTTGCTGGAGAACGATATACGGCAGCAGCGTGCGGAACTAATAATATGGACTTCTGCGACATCTTCCCCTGATTTCTGCCGTCTCATGAAAGTCTACCCGACAGTTGAACTCGGTTGGTGACAGTCGATAGAGCCATTAATTAAATGACAATAGGTCCATATCAAGCTAGAAAGACATACAGTCGTTTACCTGTGTTCTAAAAATCCAGATCTGTGGATGACGGCCATCTGCCTAGGTGACCGTATTTTAAGGATCCCATTTCACATTTCCTGATATGACATCGGTATCACGACCAGCCGTTCTGCGGTTTTTGTTTTTTTTTGGCCCCTGCGGTGTTGTGATAGAAGCTGTTATTGTACTCTGTGGGCATTCCCTAGCAAAAGAAGAATCAGGGGCATATTTTGGTTGGTACATGCCAGTCATATTAAGGAAGGGCGCACATTTACTAGAGGTCTGTTAGAAATCTGGCGTATTTAGCCATCATCGGAAGAGAACGCTCAGCGACATGGCGGCAAGCCATCTACGGTTTCAAATTTGTTAGTGGAACATCTTATCCATGGCCTTGTGTCAGAGAAGGATGTGCCAAGAATCAACGGTGGTATAATATATTGCTAGAAAATGAGACAATGATATAAGTACAGCACTACTCGCAAGTCAGTGCATTATTTTCTTGCTCTTCCACATCAGTAACAACGGGAAGCTCCCAAAACAGTAGTATCCACTGCAGTTAACGCAATAAGTTAATTAACCTATGAATTATCCTTGCAGCGACTGGACCCATTGACGAAACTTGTTCTTCTTTAAAGTGACAAGCTACTGGATGACACGTTATTTCTCTTGCTGTTGTTTTTGTTGTTCTTGCTGTTGTTGTTATTGGTGCTGCTGCTGCTGCTGCTTTTGTTTTTGTTGTTGTTGTAGCTGTTAGTTTGTGTTATTGTTGTTGTTGTTGTTGTTGATGTTGTTGTTGTTGTTGTTGTTGTTGTTGTTGTTGTTGTTGTTATGTTGTTATGTTCTTTTCAAAGCACCAAAAAAAACCAACAAAAAAGATTCATTCCCTTTCTATTTTTTGTTTTTCTTACAGCCCACATCTTGAAGTTGATCGGTTGTTCTGCGTGGCTTTGGTTCGTCCACAACCCGCGGGAACTTCAGCTAGGGAGGTCTTTTAATGCAACTGTCGTAGGCGGCATCTTTACGATGTCTGCAGGGGCATTGGCAGCTCTTCGAAGAACAGCCAAGCCTAAAACGGAATAGAGGGCAGAATTTATTGTAGAAAAGCAGCAGTGAATGTAAATAGTTATAGATGGAAGTTGTGCTGACGTAGAATGAATGCTATTTTGTTGGAGGATTTACAAGGAAGGACCAAAATGATGACGTCATCAATGGTCCCTAGATTTGTCAGAGGACTAAATGAAAACTTACGAAGACAGTGAGTGAGTGAGTGAGTGAGTGAGTGAGTGAGTGAGTGAGTGAGTGAGTGAGTGAGTGAGTGCGTCAGTTAGTGAGTGAGAATGAGTCAATGAGTCAATGAGTCAATGAGTGAGTGAGGGAGGGAGTGAGTGAGTGAGTGAGTGAGTGAATGAAGTGGTGGAGGGAAGTAGTTTATACAGTTTTGAGAGACTGAATGAATGGAGAGTAAACTAAAGCCCTAATAGAACTATGAAAAGAACTAGTGCATTACTGGCTAAGAATGTTATTGTGAATAATGTTTATAACCTCTCACACATATAATGTTCTAACAAAACATAATAAAAATCAGATGTTAATGATAATATTATCTTGTACTACTGTAGTACTACCAACGAGTGGGAACATTACACTACACTGCACTGTGATATTCCTGTAAAATTAAGACTAAAGTTCACACTGTTGTAAAGGTGCTCAAGATGGATAGCTGGAAGTAATTCTAAGTTATGTACTATGAAGCTTCCTAATGCTGTCCAAATTGTGTCAAGTTTTGTAGCTTTCTGCTTTCTTTAAGACAACTGAATTGTCCGTCAATCTTTCTCTTNCTCTCTCTCTCTCTCTCTCTCTCTCTTTCTCTTTCTCTCGCTGTCCACTAAGCCCTCTGTCTCTTTATCTCCCTATCGATATCTTGTCTGTCTGTCTGTCTGTCTGTCTGTCTGTCTGTCTGTCTGTCGGTCACTCTCTCTCTCTCTCTCTCTCTCACTCTCTCTCTTTCTCTTTCTCTCGCTGTCCACTAAGCCCTCTGTCTCATTATCTCCCTATCGATGTCTGTCTGTCTGTCTGTCTGTCTGTCCTCTCTCTCTCTCTCTCTCTCTCTCTCTCTCTCTCTCTCGCTCTCTCTCTAATTCTGTGTACACAATATCGATGACCAGTACGTGACTTTGGCTAGTCTACATACACATACACATACACATACGTATTTTTGCTTGTCGCTCAGCGGTTTGTGTTCTGTAGCCCAACTCGTTAGGCAGGCCTGACTTTGCAATATTAAAATGTCTTCCTTGGTCTAGACTTTTAGTTGTAGTTTTGTAGTTAGTATTGGTTTGGTTTTCAATTATAATATATTCTTACATTTAGCTGCAAATAAATTGTGAGGTCTTTGTTTTTGTATTTGAATGTGTGTGTGTGTGTGCATGTGTGTGTGTGTGTGTGTGTGTTTGTGTGTGTATGTGTGCGTGTGTCTGTGTGCATGTGTGTGTGTGTGTGTGTGTGTGTGTGTGTGTGTGTGTGTGTGTGTGTGTGGTGTGTGTGTGTGTGTGTGTGTGTGTGTGNGTGTGTGTGTGTGTGTGTGTGTGTGTGTGTGTGTGTGTGTGTGTGTGTGTGTGTGTGTGTGTGTGTGTGTGAAAGGAAAAGAAGAAAACCTAAAATTCTAAACTTCTCTTTGTAACTGATCCCAATAAGTATTTTGACTATTTTGCGAGGAAATATCTCTCGATAATAAACTGTCTTTTGACTATATGGCTGGCCACGATTTTGAGAAATCACAGAATGTGTATTCGTCAAAATATTATATAAGAAACCCTAATAGCTATTATATGCAGAAATTATTTCAGATCTATGTTTCTGCAACATTAAGGAAAGTACTGCATATAGGTTTATCAGATTTAGAGGATCTGTAATGAGTATTATTTTGTTTGATATCAGATTAACTCATTATTGTGTAACGAATTTCATAAATTTGATATCAAACAAACATGCTTTTTCTAGTCTTTTCATCATATAGACCCTAACTTATAAATGAACTTTTAATCGTGAAAAGGACCCTGAAGTGGCCCTCATCCTGTTTGAGACACATCAATCACAGCTGAAATGAATTAACCACACAGTTACGCGACACAAAGTAGATCCAAATAACTGACAATCATTGATGAAACTTTAGACCACAGAAACACTGTGACATTTTAAGTAATATAATTCAAATGTTTAACTCAATTGAAACTAACACATGAAGAGAACGATGACAAGCGATAAAAAAGACAGACTAAAACAATTTTTAAACAAAATATATAGACAGGGAAACCTCACGGCAGTGAAAATAGTCACGAAAGAAATGACGTCACATACGCATGACGTCACAAAAGAAATGACATCACATATTCATTTATACGCCTAGAGGTTTCCACGGCTTCTAATCAAAAGTATTCTTAAGCAGGTCAAAGGTCAAATGTATGTAACGTTTAACATACCCCAAAATTTTTTACACATTTTTATGGCACTGGGAATAGGCCCTGGTTATATGGTAAATTTATTTACGAATGTTCAGATCACTTGCATCAGGCAACACGAGATGAACACGTAACTTACGGTATAAGGGAGATAACAATGAAAATGAAGGAACGGGGAGGTAAGAGAGAGGGAAAGAGAGAGAAGGAGAGAGTGAATAAGAAGAGAGGGAAAGAGGAGGAGGAGAGTGAGTGGGAGAAAGAGAGGAAGAAGAGAGGGAGAGAGGGAGAGGAGAGGAGAGAGAGGGGGAAAGGAAGAGAGGAAGAAAGATAGGAGGATAGAGAGGGAGAGAGAGATAGAGAGAGGGAGGGAAAGAGAGAGAAAAAGAGTGAGAGAGAGTTAAGGCTACGTCGGTATTAACAACACCATTCCTCCCTTTGTTATTCACAATGGTAGGCGGACAACACTGTGTGGTCAGTATAATTGTGATTCAGCTGTCACCTCCAGCTGTGATAATTATCGGTCACTACTTTCCCGGCCACCAGCAATGTGAGGCAGAGGCGTATCTCTTACCATTACTCTTCCCCCCCCCCCCCCCCCCCCCNATCCCTGCTGACAACATCTCCCCATGTTAATTTCTGTGGACAACACTTTCGACTGTCCGCCTCTGTACGTGATTATTATCATGCACTCCTCTCTACTGTAGAAGGAAAGTAAACAGGGGCGTCATCTTCACCCACATCCGCACCAGTACCTGCACCCTATCCTGTCACAAACATTTTAGCGCCACTGCAGCTTATAACTTCCCTTGTTTACTCAATGCATTTTTGTGACTCCCC
>JAWQUT010000319.1:114385-124516 GCA_033807755.1 Ellobium chinense
CTCTCTCTCTCTCTCTCTCTCTCTCTCTCTCTCTCTCTCTCTCACGCACCCACACAATCACACACACACATATGTATACACACACATACACTCACGCACGCATAAATATATTCTTACACACACACCTACACACCCAAACGCACACAAACACACTCATTTTGCGCATTTCAGATTCCACCAAAGTTGTCTCCTATCCCTAAGCTAGGCACCCCTTCCCTCTGTGACGACACTGCACGCACACAATGGTTTGTATTGCGTTCACTGGCATTTGCCGTCACGATTTGCAGTTTGCATATAATGGTTTTGTGGAACGCTCTACAAGGAAGGTTGCACAAAGCCCCTGCAGACTGCGCCGTAGCGGGTAGATTGCGTAAATCAGCTTATGCAGACTGCATCACATAACTATTTTATGATGTATTGCGCCACACGGACTGAGCCCGAATACATAATTTACAACATGATGATATTTCCATGTAGGCTTTACCATGTTTTTATCCATTTTTTTTTAGTTTTTTTTTCGGTTTGTCTATTTTGATAAGTATTGCAATGAAAGGTAATGATTACTGGTTTTATTGTTGCTGTTGTCATCCAAAGTAGTTGTCCCTTAAGTCAAAGGCCGACAGTGCACCCCTCGTAAACACTGAATGTTACCTGAATTTTTATTCTGTTTTTGACATAGTTATTTTATTGGTTTACTGTCTTTATTGAACATTCCCATTAACTTTTTTCTCCCATGCCTTTCAACCTATGTTGGACAAGTGATCATATCTTGCGTTTTGGATACATAAAGGGAGAAAGATATAGACTGTTCTTCAGTATGTCCTTGTGGATTAAAATTTAGAAAAAAAGAGATTTCTTAAGCTCATTTTGTCGTACTAAAATACTGAAGACTGTCAAGTGGAAGGTTTGTGTGTTTGACTCTCGGGCCAGGCCGTTTACGTTGTAGTGTCCCTGAGAAACACACACGCTCCTCTGTCAACTCAAGTGTAAATGAGTACCATACCGGACTTTATTGCTGGGTGACCAGTGCGCTGCACCGAGGGCGACCAGCAATGACTTTGTTATGTGTTTTATTTGTAATGTTATGTACTTGTACTTACATAATACTATGTGCAGTTCACTTTTCTATGTGTTCGTGTTATGAATGTGATCTTTAACAGCGTATGACATTATAACACTCATTTTCCTTACGAGGTCAACAGTAGTCATATCTTCATTTTCATTTTCATGTTGTGTGACATTTGGACACAGTATGTGTCAAGCAAAGTAACAGATATCTACATACAAAAAAAAAAAAAACACAAAACCAACAACAACCAAACACCTCGTTAATTTGCACGAAATCTGCTTGACATAGTCACAGCAAGGCATAGCATGGACACACTAGTGAATTTGGTTTGGAGTAGGGGAATGGGGAGGGGGNGGGGGGGGGGGAGGAGGCAACGCATTTCATCATGAAATAAAGACACAACAAACTATGGCGAACTGATGAGGTAAGTAGTATGTGATTGTGTCATCAAAAATCACTTCCGTAAGTAAAAGATACTTCTGCTTATAAAAGGAAATGTTACAGTAAAAGATACTTCTGCCAATACAAGCCAATGTTACAGTAAAAGATACGTCTGCCAATACAAGCCAATGTTACAGTAAAAGATACTTCTGCCAATACAAGCCAATGTTACAGTAAAAGATACTTCTGCCAATACGAGCCAATAGAATAGTAAAAGATACGTCTGTCAATAAAAGCCAATGTTACAGTAAACGATACGTCTGTCAATACAAGCCAATGTTACAGTAAAAGATACGTCTACCAATACAAGCCAATGTTACAGTAAAAGATACTTCTGCCAATAAAAACCAAGGTTACAGTAAAAGACACGTCTGCAATAAAAGCTAAGGTTACAGTAAAAGATACTTCTGCCAATGCAAGTCAGTGTTATAGTAAAAGATACTTCTGACAATAAAAGTCAATTTTACAGATGATATCAGCCAATCATTTTCTTTTGACAATCCTCTTACAATGGAAAAGTGGAAAGTGGAAGCAATGATCGCTGGAACTGTGACTTGCGATGCCCGGATGAATAGTAAATGAGAGTGACCCATTGTTTTATCCTACATGACTTGGAAGGACAACAGCTGGCAGAAGTTTACACGTACTTTTGTGAGCAGTCGTGAAGTGTGTTTGGGTCACGGGTGTACACTAGGTTCGCACGTGGAAGTTAGGAACCGATTCAGGCAGTAGGTATTTAAGAATTAAATTGCAGTGAAGTTAGCGCCCCCGTGGTGTAGTGGTAACACGTTCAGACTTGCAAGCTGAGAGACCCTGGTTCGATCTCCGGCAGGGACAGAAATTTTCTAGTGTAGGTTTTTTTCGGCCCCTTTTCTCAAAATTGGTCATTCACAGTAATTTGGTAAAATCCCTGGTGACACACTTCCTTAAAATAATATGTAACATCTGAAAAATTATCTGACCAAGCTCACCTTCCTCCCCCTTAAATATAAGACTGTATTGCCTTTCCACCCGGTTACACTTTGTTCAAGGGACATTGAGATTGGTGTGCATGACAGCTCTGTCAACACTGTTGTCAAGCTAATGTGACCAAGAGGTAAATAACGTTTTATTAAGTAGGAGGAGTGTAAATAATTAAATTCGCTGATAGTTCACCTTTCCGAATCAGCAAGCCAGGCCGGACAAACAACCTCGTATCTGCCATGACCTGAGAGTGAGATTTGAACGTCTGTGATAAACAAGCGTTGTGAATGCAAAACAGCTGCTGATGTGTAATATGTGCAATGTATAATTTATTTGAGTGGGGCAATACACCTATCAAATAATAAAAAGGGAGTTCCGCCTATGATTTTTGAAGTCGAAAAAAAAAAGACCACAGGTATGAAGATGCCAATAGCACCTGTCATAAAAATTATGCAATTTTAAATAGTCCTTATAAAATCAGACAACTGGCCATGGGGAGGGAGGAAAGGGATTAGATTTTAGTTTCAAAGGACTAGATAGGTGCAAATACATGTGGAGACTCAGAATAGGTGAGGTTTAGTCAATCAATTTTAAAATTTGTGGTTGTTGCTAGGTGGGTAAAGTTATCCTGTTTACTGAGTGAAAAGGCCTAAAATATTAAGTGATCTGCTTCACTGCCTACGTTCTCGAAAGCTAACTGGTTGAGGGGCATTTTTCTCTGTGTCAAAGTTTGGAGGAAGAGCTAAATAACATTAGAAAGTATTTTGGCATGGGACCCCTGGATAAGTTCATGAGAGGTGTAAAACCTAATATAGCCAACAGTGAAAAAAACATTGGCATCTTCATACCTTTAGTCTGCCACATGTTTTGACGAGACAACATGGAGAAAATTATCACAGATAGAGGGAAGATCGGCTTACTTGTAGAAAATCATAGATTCTATCAGCCGAACATTGCATGATTCAGTGTCAGACTTTGTAAATAATGTACAAAGTTTTATCCCGGATTTATAACTGATTTCTATCAAGAGTTTTATTACAAGAATTTTACCGAAGGTATCTATCAGAGACCTTTCTTTATATTATCGCCCTATTTATAATTTACTCATGCAAACTTTTACCACAAATTTTTATCCTGCAAGAAATCCTGCTTCCACCTCCTCATTGGTGTGGAGGGGCAACGGGCTCTAGCCTGGCTACCGGAAGAGGTATAGACATTTTGGCCTACTGTATGTGCATCATGAAAACGTCTTGGAATCGGAGTGGCACATTTTAATTATAAATACAGAATCTCGATGGATGGGCCGAAAACGGGCACAGCGAAATTCCAAAAATCCAAAATGTGGGCCCAAAACGGGCTCCGGCATAAAACCTGGCGTCGATTGGCCTAGTTTAGTCAGGTGGAAATTTGTTGTTGTTGTTTTAGCTGTTACATATTACCTGGAAAGTGTGCCATAGATGATTTGACATAATCACCGAGAACGATCAGGTTTGAGATGAAAACCCGAAAAACACCTAACACTTGAAACGTTCCTGTCCCATGTGGAGTCGAACTCGGGGCCCCTCAACATGAGAGCTGAGCGTGCTACCACTACGCCAAAGAGACGCTAGTTTAACAGCAATCTAGTTGCTTTAAATCTTAAAAAAAACAAAACCGCATAACACTAGGATATTGGTCCCTAATCTACAAGGGTAAGCATAGCGTCTGTCCGTGACCCTGACATACTTTGCTACGACGTAGGTGAGAATTTTACGGAAGCTGTGCATTTCACGCGCACGTTTCACCACTGCGTCGCGTTTCAAAAAGTGATCACAGTTCGACGGTGTTACGTGCGGCGAATCCATGATAAACAAGATGGCGCTTTCAAGACGACAAAAGATTGCATTGTCGTGGTGGTGGCATTTTTTTTTCTTTTTCTTTTGTTGTTGTTGTTGTTGTTGTTGCTATTGTTGTTGTTGTTCTCTTTTAAAAAATTACTAAATTTTCTCAAAACTTTTTTAATTCGCGTATTTGCAAGATGTCAAGCACGCCAGAGGGATTTTGATACGCTATTTCAAAAATGGCATTAAAAATGCTCTAGGATGCAAATTAATTATTGATGTTAAAATTTTGTAATTTGGACTCCGTCTCCTGCTTTTTTTTCTGACCGGATGCAATGACACCATTCTATCTCGCACGAGGACAGGCCGGGATGGGCTTTCGGGGCAACAAAATAAAACATGTCTTATCTTCAACGCGTCCGTGCGTTGGGGAATCGTGCGGAGACAGTAGACAGTTCGCGGCGCAACAGTACGTAATGGCGACAGGCCGTTGCGGGACGAATTACCCCTTCATCAGCAACGTGTTACAAATTTACTTCGCGCTGGAACGCTTTGCAAGCCGTAACGGCATGGAAGGGAGGCTACTCGTGGCAGGGGGAAGCAACTTCCCAGAACAAGGGCGTTAACANGATTAGATTTTAGTTTCAAAGGACTAGATAGGTGCAAATACATGTGGAGACTCAGAATAGGTGAGGTTTAGTCAATCAATTTTAAAATTTGTGGTTGTTGCTAGGTGGGTAAAGTTATCCTGTTTACTGAGTGAAAAGGCCTAAAATATTAAGTGATCTGCTTCACTGCCTACGTTCTCGAAAGCTAACTGGTTGAGGGGCATTTTTCTCTGTGTCAAAGTTTGGAGGAAGAGCTAAATAACATTAGAAAGTATTTTGGCATGGGACCCCTGGATAAGTTCATGAGAGGTGTAAAACCTAATATAGCCAACAGTGAAAAAAACATTGGCATCTTCATACCTTTAGTCTGCCACATGTTTTGACGAGACAACATGGAGAAAATTATCACAGATAGAGTGAAGATCGACTTACTTCTAGAAAATCATAGATTCTATCAGCCGAACATTGCATGATTCAGTGTCAAACTTTGTAAATAATGTACAAAGTTTTACCCCGGATTTATAACTGATTTCTATCAAGAGTTTTATTTCAAGAATTTTACCAACGCTATTTATCAGAAACCTTTCTTCATACTATCGCCCTATTTATAATTTACTCAGGCAAACTTTTACCTTTAATGTTTATCCTGCATTATCATGGTGGTGGCATTTTTTTTCTTTTTCTTTTGTTGTTGTTGTTGTTGTTGTTGTTGTTGTTCTCTTTTAAAAAATTACTAAAATTTCTCAAAACTTTTTAATTTGCATATTTGCAAGATGTCAAGCACGCCAGAAGGATTTTGATACGCTGATTTCAAAAATGGCATTAAAAATTCTCTAGGATGCAAATTAATTATTGATGTTAAAATTTTCTAATTTGGACTCCGTCTCTTGCTTTTTTTCCCAACAGAATGCAATGACACCATTCTATCTCGCACGAGGACAGGCCGGGATGGGCTTTCGGGGCAACAAAATAAAACATGTCTTATCTTCAACGCGTCCGTGCGTTGGGGAATCGTGCGGAGACAGTAGACAGT
Organism: Ellobium chinense; assembly: GCA_033807755.1. Lineage (NCBI taxonomy): Eukaryota > Metazoa > Mollusca > Gastropoda > Ellobiida > Ellobiidae > Ellobium > Ellobium chinense. The sequence continues at coordinate 120,320 of JAWQUT010000319.1, forward strand.
TCGCGGCGCAACAGTACGTAATGGCGACAGGCCGTTGCGGGACGAATTACCCCTTCATCAGCAACGTGTTACAAATTTACTTCGCGCTGGAACGCTTTGCAAGCCGTAACGGCATGGAAGGGAGGCTACTCGTGGCAGGGGGAAGCAACTTCCCAGAACAAGGGCGTTAACAACTCCCCATTTCGGCGAGTAGGTTACAGACCTGTAATAGGATTGGACCCTTTTTTCCTCTATGGGCTATATTAACATTTTGAGCTGCCCTCTGAACCCAAAGTTTTAGCTTTCACCCAGACCCATACCAGATTGAAGCCCATTATGTGGCCAAAATTTTAAGACTTACCCAACCCTAGCAAGCCCATTGAAATTTTGAGCTTGGTTGCTATTTGTAAACAGAGCCTACATTTTTCACTGGTCAATGCCAAACCCCTCCTCTTCCGCCTGGGCACACCCTTGAGCTGGCAGTTCCAGCCCAGGGCTAAATAGTGCCTGGTAAAATAAAGCAACATGGACACAGATTCCCATGATATCAAAATTTCCCTCCTGGAGCCCTTATTACTGGAAGCAGGGCATGCCAAAAGAGGGAAAAGGGGAGATGAAATATACTCCCTAAGTTGTAGGACCACAAAGTGAAAGTACAGTTACAGGTCTGTAACCAGTAAGTATCACCATGATAACTTCCACGTTATCTCTTATGTACTGAAACAAATTAACCCATGCTTCATTCAAGGTATGACAGTGAACTGTTTAAAACACACCGCGAGTTCTCTCAACTATAACCGAGCCCTGAAATATTCAAGATCCAAGACTCAAGATTGTTTATTCAGGCAAAAGCCAACCACATAACAATAAATTCGACAATTCAAAATGAATAAAAAAGGGAAGAAGGGAAAAAAAAAGTGCATAACTCACACATTTACTTTATGGCATCTCTCTCTCTCTCTCTCTCTCTCTCTCTCTCTCTCTCTCTCTCTCTCTTTCTCTCTCGCTATTTATATATGTGTATATACACACACACACACACAGACACATTCACACAGTCTTTCTGTCCCTCTCTCTCTAGCTTTCTCACTCTCTCTCTCTCTGTCTCTCTCTCTCTGTCTCTCTCTCTCTCCCACACTCATTCACTCTCCCTCTCTAACCCCAACCGTCCGAAATGCATTTCCAAAAGATCCTATTTACACAACTATTAAAACGCTTTCAAGGCCTTATCTGTCTTGTTGATGTAAAATATCGTAAACCATAAAATTGAGCATTCATAAAAACACTCGCTCTTATGCACTTTTTTGACTACATTGAAAGACCTAATTTATTACACGTTTTATATAGTGGATATAAATTCCATTCTGCCATCAGAACAAGGCAAAAATTCTGACCAAAATGAAACTAAACTTTGCAAGTGATCTAAATCTGTAGAATACGACCTTTTGACTCAACACAGGAGGGTGTATTTTTATACCGTCGTAAAGGGTTAAAAATTGAATACCTCAAGTACGTTTACGCCCTTGTGACAACTTTATTACCCATGTAGGATTCATCTTCTCTATCTTCTCCTCCTCGTCTTCTACGTGATTTTTTGTCTTTTTCGTCTTTTTCTTTTTATACTGTGTCCTTTTTTTTTCTTCTTCGTCTTTTACTTTGTCTTCTTCTTCTTCTTCGTCCTCCTCCTCTTTTTCTTCCCCTTCTTTCTTTCTTTTTCTTTCCACTCTTCTTCCTCTTCTCTGTTTTCTTGGAAGTCAGAATTAAGCTAAAACGGTTGTCAGAATTAGGCCAAAGCGGACGTCAAGCTTAGACCAGCATTGAATATCTTGTAGTTCATAAGTCACTACTATGCTGACACATTAAAGAAAAAAAAAACAAAGCATGCGCCAATCCTTTATCGCCTAAATTGGAATTACCAAAACACTCCTCGTTGCCTTTGCTTTACCATAAAAACGGTTCTATTTTTGTTTTCTGCAAACTGTCAAGAATTCCATCAGCCACTTTGGAAATACAATGGCGACCTACAATTGTGTCTCAGGATGACTCAGTTTCCATGTGAATAAACAACATCACGTGTGGCCATTATTGTTAAGGTATACCGATGAATATAATATAACGAGCGTAGGGATACAAACTATCGTATTTAAACATGGCCGTATCTCAAGATACGATAGTTTTCTTCCCTACCCTCGATAAACAGGATATATAAATATAATGAGTTTTGAATTGTTTTGAATTATTTTTGTATGTACTTGAGAGTGGGTGAGGTTTGTTCAGATCGGTACCTTGTCTGTTCAGTTCAGTTGTAAGTTTGACTTCTGAAAAAGCTTCACGGGCGAAAATTTGCAATACTAAATATACAACTTATATACGGAGTGTTCGTCTTCTTATGGATAGATTATCTATCTATCTATCTATCTATCTATCTATCTATCTATCTATCTATCTATCTATCTATCTATCTATCTATCTATCTATATATATATATAATAATCTATAATATAATAATAATATATATATGGTCGCCATGGAGCAAGAGTGGAGCATCCCACATTTTTGGCGATTTTGGCGGTAAAAGGTTCTATAAGTAGATATTGACTCAATCTTGCTATATATATATTGGTTAAACTGCTATTTTTGGCCTGTGGGGACTCCTATCAACAACTTTCCTCTTTTGCAAGCATTTCTAAATCAATGGAAACATAAACTTTATCCCTCAATTTCTCAACACACTGCATTTGTGGGATGATCGACTCTTGCTCTATAGCGACCCTAATATAGGGCAAAGTATATAAAATATATATTATTATTTGGGTTTGTTTCGTCCCACACAGGCAGTTATTCTGTTTAATGATCATTTTTCATTTACCATTGCTGTTGTTGTCACGGTCGTTAGATAGTCCTGCCCAGGCTGTTGACCCCCTCCTGGTGACGACGACCTGCTATGTCGTATGCAGAACTCTCCCCCCTCCGCCCCACCCACGCTCCGATGGCCCAGCTTTTAACATTCCGCACTTAAAGTTCGTGGGTCAGTGTTGCCACTCGATGGGATTTTCCCGAACGGTAAGGTAAAATGGCTGTTCGAAAAGCCATTCCCTCTTACGTAGGGGAAACTCGATTTTCGCAAATTGTTGAGGGAAAAATCGTTAAATATAAGGTAAAGTGGGTAAAATACTTGGTACTTTACATTTTACAGTGAAATGTTAGGATATTTTCCACTAAATCTGTTTCAGCATCGAATGTGCTGGAAAATATAGAGAAAAAAAAATCACTCTGGCAGTAAGGTAAGAGCACATGATGAGAGTGGCAACACGGTCGTGGGCTCAGGGAAAGCCCAGTCACATTATTTTAACGTGCCTGCTGTGACAGGTTGTGGCGATGTGTTTTAAGACAGGGACTTGGTTGTTTTATTTTCATACTTGGATCTCACTTGACTTCTTTTAGTTGTTCTGCTGTTCTTTGCACGCCTCAATGATTCATACAGGAGATGTCAAATGAGGGAAAGGTTCTCAAACTTTGCTGAACGAAAACCCCGTAGGGGTGGGTGTTTGATAGAGCGTCATATTGTGTGTGTGTGTGTGTGTATGTGTGGTGTGTGTGTGTGTGTGTGTGGTGGGTGTGTGTATGTGTGTGTGTGTGTGTGTGTGTGTGTGTTTGTGTGTGTGCGTGTGTGTGTCGTGTATCCTATACAATAATAGACGCATACCAGTAAGTAACAGTAACATTCCAAATAGGCCAGACATATGTATAATGGATGAAAGAACAAAAACAGCATTCATTATTGAAGTTTCTGTGCCATTTGACTACTTCATTGACCTATGTTTCCATGAAATAATGTTAAAATATATATCTCTTAACAAAGAACTAAACGACAAGGGATATAACTGTAAAATAGTTGTGTTGATTGTCGGGTCTTTGGGGACAGTACATAAGAAGACAGCATCAGGGCTGAAAATGCTTGGTTTCTCGAATAGAGAAGTAAGAAATATGTGTAACTGTATTAGTATTAGTGCTATTATTGGATCATTTAGAGTGTGGAAGAGGAGATTGTTTGTTAAGTAATAGCTATATCTATCTAATTGCTTACTTGATTACATATCATTGGATTGTTCATGGTATTGTAAGAAGTCAAGTATCAATAAAGTTCTTGAGATGTGTGTGTGTGTGTGTGTGTGTGTGTGTGTGTGTGTGTGTGTGTGTGTGTGTGTGTGTGTGGGG
>JAWQUT010000319.1:145247-156776 GCA_033807755.1 Ellobium chinense
GGGGAAGAGGGGGGTGTTTTTTATCAGAATATTGAGAGTGGTAGAGATCATAAATTGCTTTCCTCTCGATGGCATGGTAAATGGATCCCCCTCTTCCACCCACCCCAACCCCTCCACACACATACACATAAGAGTAAAAAAAAAAAAGGCATAAAGGTATTGGTTGAGGCCTTTATCGTAAATAAAATAGTACAAGTTTCACATTTTATCCCCTATCTTTTGCCCAATTTTTCCACTCCAAAGTCTCAATTGAGGGTGTGGAAAAGCTAGTCTTGGGATTGTGGGGCGAGGAGATTTTTTTTTTTGGGGGGGGGGGGGGNGGGGGGGGGTATGGGGGATCTATAGAACGTTCTCCAATCAGCTGATATAGTCTAGTATGTCATTTGCTTGGCAAAGAAGTTAAGTCACGGAGCTGGACTCACCTCCAGAAAGTTGCCGTAATAGGCAGATCGTCTATTCTATCTCATTTAAGGATTTTTTTTTTTTTAAGCAGAGGTAAAAAAAAACGTATAAGACAAAGCAAGAAAATGATGCCATTCTTAACCTTTGGCCAGAATTTTAACGAACGACTTTGTGATTTACTATGTCTGTGGCTTTTGATAAATGTATTTGGTTGAGGCAAGCAAAATACAGCCCAGTTTGAAATTGCTTATCTCTGAGAGGTTAGAAACAAAATTTGGTCTGTGAAAGCTTAATAATCTGGATAAAAAAAACCAGCCCTCCTATTTCAATCAGATACCCTAGGTCTTTATAGGCTAGGTTACTGGCTAGATACCATGTGGGAAATCCTAACCAACCATGATAAAACTAAACGTTAACTACTAGTATAATACCATTTTATAACCATTACATTATGCAGTTCACACAACACTTGGCATACAGTTGGGTGCAACGAGGTTAACTCCAAAAAAAAATACATGAACCAGTAGAATACACATACCACAATACATTCGTCCAAAACTCCTTCGTTTCTTTCTCTCTCTTCCTCTCCTCTCCTCCCCTCTCCCCAGCCCTCCTTTCTCTAGTCATATCTGAATACAGAAATATATACTATTCAAAGTTCACCAGAGTATAAACAAGAGTACATGTATTATGCTGAACAGCGCAGCATTCACTAATGTTCACAAAAGTTATTTTAAGCCCTCAACTTTGAAAGAACTTTTTTTTTTTTGAAAGGCTGGGCCTCGTAGAACCGTCTCCTGCCTTTTAAGCATATTCTTCATGACTCCATGAATAGATTAATTTCATCGAGGGAAAAAGATTTTATGCAGGCTATCAAATCAATACGTGTAAGATCGTCTTCTCCTTGATTTGGAAAGCGTCAATAGGGCGCTATAGATTCTTTAGTTCCCATGTTATGTTTCCAATCGATGATACTAGTCACATACACATTCCCATACTGCTGTTTTATGACAAAAGGACGAAAGCGCCAAAGTAGGTCAAATAAAGTTACTTATAGTTTTGGAATCCCCAGATGATGACGCACATCTCTATCTGGGTCCCATCACGATAATATCTCAATAAATAACGAAGTTACGGAACCTTAAAGGACACTAAGCGCCAGTGTTAATTTGAAAAACATTTTTGCGATTTTCTCGCGCCTTTCCCGATGGCGCTTTCTTCCTTTTGTCATAAAACGGCATAGTGCCGTTAACAATCTCAGGGTGAAATATACGAAAGCCGTGCTCTAGTCTTCACAGCTAAAGACTAAGAACTAGGATGTCCTGGTCTCCTCTCTCTTTGTTTCAGAATGGTAGGAGTGAAGGCCAAGTGACCTAGTGATGAGAAAATTATAGCGAATATATGTGTATGACTCTACTGTCAGTATTCTAGATGCTCATAATGTTTTATACAACTTGAACGAATAAAGATTCTTGTGTGTTGTATCTTGAATAATTAATACAGATGCAAACAGAGATGTCTGGTATGCTGAAGACCTATAGAACCCTAACAAACAAACAAACAAACAAACAAACAAACAAACATACAAACATACAAACAAACAAACAAACAAACATACATATAAATAAACAAACAAGCACACACACACACACACACACACACACACACACACACACACACACACACACACACACACACACACACACACACACACACACACACACACACNATGGCAGGAAACGCACACATTCCCCACCACCAATAAATTACCCTCATTATCAGCATCGCCATAGATACTACCAACGACCACAGTATCGTTAGCTGGACTGGTAACCATTGCTGCGCCGCGCAAGCAGGGTTCGTGTTTTTCAACATTCCCGAACCCAACACCTTTCAGACCTACTTGCCATCATTCTCATTGTTAAGAAACACAACTTGAATAATTATACTGCCATCCCTCTTTCCCCGAAATTCCTCTTCCTACAGCGCAACAGTAATAGGTCTAATCTACTTGTGAGATGTATAATATTATGTAAGAATAAGCCATATACGAGGTATTAGTGTCGCGCAGCATGTTGCACAGCTGACGCGTACTCTTAACAATGGCAAACGAAAGATGCAGTTTTAAGCTGTGCTGTGATGTTATAAGCTGTTGCAATGGCTAACGTGTCATACACATACATAGATACATACATACATACATACATACATACATACATACATACATACATACATACATACATACATACACATATTTATACACACACTTATGTAGTGCACAAATGCACACACTTACTCTTGCACACCCGCACACACAAACACACACACACACACACACACACACACACACACACACACACACACACACACACATCATCCAGGGGTTTTTCGAGAACGCGAGGTTGCAGAAAGTGAACTGTTTATCATACGTGAATTATTAAAGGGACAGGCATAGTTATTTGCCTCACAGCCCCAAAAAGTCCACCTTATGTTTTCATAAAACTTCAACCAAATATAGTTTTCCTTTCGTCTTACCCATTCTGAGAAAACACCGCAGGAATGTCAGGATTTTCTCCCTGCGGGCGCCGCCATTACTCGTGTTGCGGGACGTCAAAAAAAAACGAGATAGCCTAGCCAAAGATAGGTCCAGAGGTTTCCCACATGCCTCTGCACCTGCCAGCGGTCTGATAATTATATTTCTCGCCATTTGACGATTAATGGTAGCGTAAAGCAAGGTTAAAATCTCGTCTTTTTAGGGCTGTTTTCTCGGAAACAGGCGGAAAAAAAATGTATGTGTTTAAGTTTCTGAAAAAAAAAAAATGTCGTTTTCTTTTTTTTTTTAGGCTGTGACGCAAATAGCTACCCCTGTCCCTTAAATAGGCGCCCTAAACTTTGAGAGTACTTCCTCACTTACTCTTAGACACCTCAAACTCTGAATAATCCACAGCTTTGACATCGATCTCCAGAGCCCCATGGCATTATATTTATGACAATTTTGACGTTTTATCTATTGATAGTCCATGGGCTTTTGTTCAAAATTGTTCATGACTTGAGTCAAAGGTCAAAGTCGGCAGTACACTCTTCTCCTAAACCCCTACATTTGTATGCAAGTCTCATCGCCAACCAGAATGAGGTTCATGCAGTTTGATTAGATGTCGAAATATTTGAATATCAGATATCAATTTCATGTCGGTTGCAGATATTGGAAATGCCATCATTAAATTTGTGTAGAGGAATATACTGCTTTTACGAGCAAATGATGAGTATTTTAAGAATATTTGCATCCACGTTTTAGGGAGATAGATGACATCATTTGAAAATTACAGACTACTAATTGAACGAAAACACAGTGTTATTATTATACATTAGGAAGGAAGTAACATCGTCCAAAGGACTTATTATGCAGACTTTGTCCTACATAATATATGACCCAGCCTGCATATTTATTTGCATTCTCTCCCGATTTTGTAAAGTAAACTAATGTTTGGGTTATTTACTGTGGCTTCCATGTGGCCTTTTGTGTGGAATTCTTGTCATTAAGGCAAATAGATAATTTGTTTCCTCCTTTCGATGTATCGGTTCGTAGCTTAAAAACAAAATGAAAGATCTATATTATTTATTTCAAACATAATTTTTAATAAGCTAGTTGAATACTGCAAATTACTAGAGAAGACATAAAGACTATGGGATATCTTGTAAGTGAACGTAGAGAGAGACAAATCGGATTAGGCTTTGTAACCTTAGATGGTTCCCAGAATAATGTGTGAGTTTCTTGGAATTGCCGCCATTACAAATGGATGACTTCCAAATTGAAACTAATGTATACTTTCTCTCGTCATACTAATGTTATCTTAGAAATCTTCGCCCTGATAAAAGTAAACAAAATTGTCTACAATATGATTAAATTTTAAAAGACTGCCAACTATAGCATTTTGAAAACACCAGTTCACGGGGAATGATGTGAACAAAGTAGAACAAAAATCATAGAAAATGCAAAGCCTAAAAGATGCAAGATGGTAAGAAGGTAAGATCAAGACTGTCAGCAATGTAAGACCTTTAAACTGCACTGTTCTGTGGTGCAGCTTAAAGGACATTCATATACATTTAGCTTGAACAGACTTTTTAACTCTCGTGGCGTGAGGCGCCTCGGTCCCAGCCTCGAGCTGGCAGTGTGACCTTTGTTACGGATAAAAACCTTTGCACGTGTTGTCTGCCGGCCGATCAGCTGACACCAGCTGCAAATCTCGACCACCGCATCCAACGCTCGGCAGGGCGATGGGTATAATTATATTGCCGCATTCAAGCGCCGGGAGCGGAAGGTAGAGTTGATTCTATCATAACATCACGGGGGTTAATTAAGGTCAGGATGTTGTTGAACAGGTCCGGTAAGCGTCTTTGTCATGGCGGACCGAATCAGAAATTCTTTGACCGAAAAGATGTGATAGTAGGACTGGTCATCTGACTGTCATGTTTTCGATTTATGTCGGATCGAGCCATTTTTCATTGGTTAAGGACTGCCGGTCTGGCAGGTGTTGGCATGTCTGCTTTAAGATAAACCTAGTACGGACAAATTCCTTTATCTTTTAAATTCAAATAGTAATAAAGAACTCAAAAAACGTAGTAATAGGATTCTATTCCATTTTAAGAGAATACTAACAGTTTGAGTAGCACAAGTGTTAGTTCCCTTTTTGGCAGGGAGGTGGGGAGGGTGTTAATTTTTTTTGTCTGATCTAATGGGATGTTGTTGAAGTTGTAACTGTTAACATTATATGGGGAGAGTGAGTGAGAAAGTGAGTGAGAGAGAGAGAGAGAGAGAGAGAGAGAGAGAGAGAGAGAGAGAGAGAGTGTGTGTGTGTGTGTGTGAGAGAGAGATAGGACGAGAGAAAATGTGAGACTGAAAGAAAGAGAGAGAGAGAGAGAGAGAAAGATGTCAATGACTATGACATGTAAGTGACAGTTATGCATATAATAATGTTTTTTCCCCTTTCATTCATTCGTTTGTATTGATGTGACATTATAATATTGTATGTGATTGGTGTTCACCCAAATAAAAAAAAAAGGTTGAAACTTGAAACTATAACACCGATAACTTAATTCAGTAAAAAAAATGACTTAAGCCTTGCTTCCACTGGCTTCAAAACAAATTACCCGTGTAGACATTTACCATGGTATTCCATAATTTAAAAAAAAAAAAAGGAGCTTAGGAGATAAGGGGGGGTTATACACAACTATCTTTTAATCAGTGTGTAACCGGGTGGAAAGGCAATATAGTAGTATGGTATTCTTACTCTTGAGGGTTAAGGGGGAGGAATGTGAGCTTAGTCTGATAATTTTTTCAGATGTTACATATTATTTTAAGGAAGTGTGTCACCAGGGATTTTACCAAATTACTGTGAATGATCAATTTAGAGAAGATGGGCCGAAAAAACCTACTCTAGAAAATTTCTGTCCCTGCCGGGGATCGAACCAGGGTCTCTCAGCTTGCAAGACAGAGCGTGTTACCACTACACTACAGGGACGCTAACTTCACAGCAATTTAATTCTTAAATACCTACTGCCTGAATCGGTCCCTAACTTCCACGTGCGAGCCTAGTGTTCACCCGTGACCCTAACACACTTCCCGACTGCTCACAAGTGTAAAGAAATTTCGACTCAAAAGTTATTGTGTCTTTCAAATGTTGAGCTTAAAAAATATACCAGAACATGCATTTGACCTAATATTATGTAGATTACAACATTATATTATTACCATGGACCATCTGCAATCGTGCAAAACAGATTATGCGTTTATTATCAGCTAATAAAACCCACGGAGGAGGAGTGCTTAAATCGATTTTTTTTTCGTTTTTTTTTTCCTTTTGGAGCAGAAATAAATTAAATATTTATTCTCCTGCAATTATAGTTTTATGGTTACAGAAGCCTAATCTGATTTCCCTCTTTGAGCCAATAAACTGTTTTCTCTACTGTCACTTATAAGCAATTCCACAATCTCTAAGTTTGCAGAATTCAATGAGCTTATTAAAAATGATGTTGAAAATATAGATCTTTCATTTCGATTTCGAGCTACGAACCGATACATCGAAAGGTGTAAACAAGCAAACCAGTTTCCTTAACGACAGATGCTCCTCACAGAAGGCCACACCGAAACCGAAGTGAGTTACCACAAACTTCAGGTTTAATTTACAAAATCAGGAGTGAATACAAACTAATTCGCAGGTAGATTCACAACCCTAGGGTCCATTCTCCACAATCTGTCCAAATGAGAGATTTTTTACTGTCTTCCTAACGCATATGACAACATGCTATTTTCATCCAATTAAAAGTCTGTAACCTTATTTATGCACATTTTTTAAAGACTTTAAAGGCAGCCTGGACTTTAAAATGTGAGAGGGAGCTTGATGGGATACTACATTTATTTGAATTCGATCACACGCTTAAAGGGACAGAGTAGCTGGTGGGCGATTGGTGCAGACGAGACTAAATAAAGCAAATAACTTCTCCTGTCTCTTTAACACCGAATGTTCCGAAAGTTAGGAGTAAGGATTTCGTACTGCGTAGAAAATTTCGACGGATTAGTGCAAGAAGTGCAAATCTCAATTTTCCATGTTTTTGAGATAATCACAAATTAAAATTTTGTTAACATTTCAGTTACTGTCAAAATCCTGCTTTTCAATTTTTTTTTTTCAAACCAGATATGCTAGTTGAATTGTTTGCCATACTAAACAACCTCAAGTATTCAAAACCGACGCATTGCATGCCATTTAGTGAAGATAACTCCGATCAGGCTAAAAATGGAGATATGCACTTCTTGGTAACAGGCCTGTAATTGTACTTTCACTTTGGGTCGTGCAACTTAGGGGTTATATTTCATCTCCCCTTTTCCCTCTTTTGGCATGCCCTGCTTCCAGTAATAAGAGCTCCAGGAGGGAAATTTTGATCTATGTCCATTTTACTTTATTTTACAAGGCACTATTTAGCCCTGGGCTGGAACTGCCAGATCAAGGGTGTGCTCAGGCGGAAGAGGTGGGGTTTGGCATTGACCAGTGAAAAATGTAGGCTCTGTTTAATAGTAACCAAGCTCAAAATTTCAATGGGCTTGCTAGGGTTGGGTAAGTCTTAAAATTTGGGCCACATAATGAGCTTCAATCTGGCATGGGTCTGGGTGAAAGATAAAACGTTTGGTTCAGAGGGCAGCTCAAAATGTTAATATAGCCCATAGGGGAAAAAAGGGTCCAATCCTATTACAGGTCTGTAACCTCTTGCATGATCAGTAGACTGCTCTTTTTACACTGATCCTCTGAGCCTCTGGACTTTTGATGTTGTGTGGAGATGAGATTGCCGTGTGAGCAAGATTGTAGCGGTTACTCAGACCATACATAAATTTCATGATTGAATATAAACCTCTTTGTTATTGGACTCTGTGCAGCAACGTAATGTGCAGCAATGTAGTGATACTTGTTCTTCAAGACATGTCAACAGCGTCATTGTAAAACCAGGACGAAGAACGTGGAACGACGACGCAGTCACTTTGACGCGCACTTTGCTAATTTTAACTTCGGGAGCTAATGCCGAAAACACTCATTCATTTCAGCGTGAGGAATGCGTCATCCAAAATAATGCGCCAATATTATTCTCTCACGAGACGGTTGTGAATTAGTGCGAACGCCCCCACCTAATAGATCACCAGATAGGGAGGGACTCGCAGCCCGAAATGGCGACCTCGCCCCTCTCACCGCCGGATGACCTCGCCATCCAATCACGTGACCATGACCCGCCCGCCCGGCCGGCGGCCGACCGCCTGCCCTGCTGCTAGCCTACGATAGCGTGTGGGCCGTCCTTGGTTGATCTCCCCTTAGCTGGGTCATGTTTTTGCCTCCCTTACTTTAACCCTGCACCTTCGGTTGTTTTGTTGACGTGAGGAAAGGTATGCCCGTCTGTTTCGGAACATTCTGAAAACTCCGCAAATAACTTACACTTACTACGCAAGTAAACAAAACTAACGTGGGAAACCAAAAAAAAACAAAACCGCTGAATTTACTGTTTCTTGCAAATTCCCTTGAGCAATACCTTAACCTCTAGGACCTGTCTGTTTTGGTGGCTTTTTGGGTTAAATTTTGGTGGGTTTTGACTGCTCCACGGCTTTTCACTGCTGCGGGTTTAGTGGTTGCAGCCCATTTATTCGCGGGTGTCCTACATACTGGGCGTTGGCTGGACGGACTGGACTGTTTTCTAGTGGGTGTAGCGTGAAAATTGTTGGTACTCAGAACAGGATTTTTCTTCGTTTGATCGAAACCTGTGCTTTGAAGGTAAGTGTCACATACGCTCTTAAATTTATTTTTTGAATGTATTTTTCATTTTGAAGTTCAGTCTGTTGTCGGTATCGTCTTTTAAATGGGTTACTATCATATTTGTAAAACATGTTATTTTATTATTATTATTATTATTATTATTATTATTGGCGTTGAAGACGAGCCTATGATGGTTCAATGTCGTTGGTGTTGTGATCAGTAGACTGCTGTAGTTGTTGTTTATGTTATTGGAAACGTTGTACTTTCACCTTGCTGTTGTTATTGTTGTTGTTGTTGTTGTGTTTGTTGTTGTTGTTGTTGTTGGCGTTGTTATTGTTGTTTTCAATGTTTTTGTGATTGTTTATGCTATTGTTTTGGCGTTTTCGATTTTACACCGATGAGATTATAAGCTTACAGTCCATTATATTGTCACAGACAATGATAGTTCGCCTGTCAATATTTGAAAGAATTTTGCAGCAGATGTTACGTATCACTATCTCGAAGGACAGCACCGCACGGATAATGATAACGTTCATTTAGTCATAGAAAGGTCATGGACTAGATCGATATTTTGACTAAATCGGTGCTGTTGTTAGAGAAAGCCAAAAACCCTGTACTAGACAAAGCAAAAAAAAAAAAAGCCAGTCTCCAGCTTTGATGTTGTTTCTTAGCCAGTGACTTTATGACTTAATTTATCTGTGAAATCGTAAAAATGTATTAGATTGTAGCAAGCACAAAAACAGCTGGGTTTGCAAATTGCCTGTCCTTGAGAAAGGCAATTTACCTTTGACTTTGACAATAAGCAACAAAATCTAACTGCCATAGACTGGCATAGAGATGCGAATAAAGCACTAAACAACACACCACCACCACCATCGACAACAACAACAACAAAACAACAACAACGACCTCGACAACAACAACAATAACAAGAACAACAAACGCACAGTAGATTAAAGAGTTCCAAGGACATTAACCTGTCGTTGACCCAGCGATATGAATGTTTTTGAAGGCGCGTTCCTCTCCGGCTGGTTAGTCTACCGGCCATGACGGGCCTGCCATATTTTAGCCGCTTCCCCACTCGTTTTTTTTTTTTTTGTTTTGAGCGAACTGATTGTGAGTGGTCTTTTTAGAGGGGGAAAAAAAGATTTTTAGGGAAACGATATTGCTTTTCTTAGCGATGTGTAAATCGCGGTTTTCTCGTCCCTATTTATCGAAAAAAGAAAAAAAAACCCAAAAACATCCACTGATCGATATTACTGCAAAACGTGTGATTATTTATAGTAAAATCAGAGGTGAAAATTTTGGACTAGTGGTACCCTACTTTGCACTGGCGGACTTCAGATCTTTTCGAAATGATGGAAACCGTTGTAAACTACAATAAAATAATGCGCAGTTCACAGCTGCTTTTTTTTTAAATGGGTTTTACGTGATTGTTTATGATGTCATTCTGGGTTAAACCTTGTACCGGTAACCATTCATTCTTCTATGTTTGGGTGCTTGGGAAAACCCTTCACATCTTTCCAGATCTGAAACTCGAGTTACTGAAAGAATATCAATCCCCATTCATTTCTGAACAGTTTGCACTTTATTATTTTGAGGACAACAGCTTTATTAGCTCCAAAGTTATGGACACATTTGTAAACTTACCATTGCCATACAGATTTTGAGTAAAGTGAGATTGAAGTTTTTCTTAACCACGCTTTTAAGCGAAGGGTATTTCTTTAAAACACCGAAAAACAACATTTTAAACCGCATTTTCATTAATAATATGTACATGAAGTGAAAAATAAATGAATGAACTATCTCATTCCGCAGAAATCTCAGTCTGGCCCAGAAAGTCGAAATTCGACTTTTCAAGACCTTAGCTCAAAATTACCCATTGCGAGATCCGACGAGTTTTCCAATACGGCCATACATACATAATATTATATTTGTCTGTCACGCACGTAAGCGGTTACCCTGTCTTCCACAATCAATGTCTATGAAATCTCTCGTTTTGGAAGGTTTATATCTTTACTGTTTAACATGGTAAACAGCTGAGTGAAGTCTTTTATCTTGCTCTCCACAAAGGCTCAGTTTAACGCCACCAGAAAGATCAAATTGGATTTTATTTTTTCTGTTTCAAAGACGTTTACTTCGTTCCCTCTTCACTGCCTTCATTCACTCTTCACCTCCCACTCAGCTGATAAAGACCTATACAAAATGCGACTACACTCCCCCCCCCCNCCCCCCCTTTTTTTTTGTTTGGTCTCATAGCAAGCCATCTGTCCACCAAAGTAGATGTAAATCTAGATTTAGATCTAGATAATATGTAATTTACATGAGAATGAGAATAATATAATGTATCTGTTGGTAATATCCAACTGAACGTCCGCTTGGTCCCGAGATATACTATTTCGAGTCCGTCTCTCTCTCAACTCCTCGTTTACCACTAGCTGTAGGAAGACCGAACATTAAGGTGGATAAAAATACACACCCGCTTAAGTGAAGTCAAATAAAATCGATAGAATGTTCGTCTTCCCTGATTTTCTTTTTTTTTCGTTGTTCAGTACATTATGGTTTCCGGTATGTCTTATCGGTCAAGGTTTTTAATTGAAACGGGACGTCGTGTTCTGATTGGTTAAACTAGGCCTGGGAGGGAAGCCCGTCTGTTGTCAATATTGGTGGCAAGTGGGACAGGGTCCAGAGTTCGTTACACTAAGAAGTGGTGTGTTATTGCCAAGCTGGGTGTGCTGTATGAATGTGTTTTGTCTAAGAAATGATCCTCTTCCTTTTTTTTTTTTCTTGCTTGGGTTTTATCTTGTTAACTATAAACGTATTACTGGATTTTTTTTTT
>JAWQUT010000319.1:174296-186501 GCA_033807755.1 Ellobium chinense
CCCCTCCCCCCAGGGCAATGAAAATAAATATCCAACAGACTGAGTACACAACTACGAAGCTTAAATTGCACACGTTTGTGATTGGAAACGACTTGTCTACATATTTATAGTACTAGTAATTTAAAACTGCTGCCATCTCTACTTTTCGTCGCCCATTCTCACTGGCCAGTACTCCAGATAGTAATTTTCCCTGCCCTTGTCCAGTGGTGATCTGACGCATGGACATTACGTTCAATCGTGCGTCCATCCAGGAAGATGAGGTCGTTGAACGATCTTTAACAAGGTGCAGCTTGAATGCACACCATACCGTACTCGGTGCTCGCAAACGTCATGAACGATTATTATCTCCCCTTATATTTTACTGGAAATTGATAACACAAAACTCGCTTAATCCGCCAAGCGGATTTAGCCTGCCCCTTCAATTTCGTGTCAATAGGCTTCTACCGTGTCAGCCTTAAACAGAGAAAATGGGTTTGAATGTAACTTCACAAATGCATGTCTGATAATAATTTATATCTACCTTATCGTTTCGGCGCCCCTCCTCCCCCCTCCTCTCCCCGCCCAGCCAAATGAAGACCTATTTGGGATCTCAGGTTGTTTTGAATGAACAAGGGACACCTATTTTGTATGCCCTATCTTTTTTCCAACTCTTGATCCGGAAGAGTGTCACAGTAATTTAATGTAGACTGGTCAGGGAAGCAACAAACGCATTAAGGCAGTTAACAGCTTTGTTCACGTGATTCCTTACACGGAGTGAAAAAGTGCTTAAAAATACACGCCATTAACAGTAAGGCCAGGCCACCTCCAGACGTATGAATGAACAAATCGGTGACCTAAATTACCGACGTATAGCTTGAAATCACGCAAACTAAGACGTTTTGACGTACTTGTAAACATACTGCAGCGGCCCACAACATAGAATGGCGGGATAAGTTTTATGAAATTCCTTCAGGGATTTATGGCTTTGCTTGATAGGAGGGCGAAGGTTCAAGATAAAGGCCAAACCTGGTTGTCACGCGTGGATTGAAGAATCCAACCACACAGCCAACCAACCAGTTAACCAACCAACCAACCAACCAACCAACCAACCAACCAACCAACCAAATAAACAAACAAACAAACAAACAAGCAAACAAACAAACAAACAAACAGATTGATTTGAAGAAATAAGACGAACACAGTGTGAAGGGCATTGCTCCTCCTAGGGGAGTCGAAGGAAGTAATGATGAAAATGGCCGATCCTGTACAGGTAGGACACCTCCACATCATAGTATTTTAGATTGGAAAGTCTCTATCAAACTCGGATTGGCCCAAACTCTCTTCAGAATTTTATTCAAGTTGGTCTCCTGTAACATTTCGAGGTACCCATTCAATTAATTAGCAAACCAGGCAACCAGCCAATCAATCAATCAATCAGTCAATCAATCAATCAATCAATCAATCAATCAATCAATCAATCAATCAATCAATCAATCAATCAATCAGAGATCCGATCAGATCAGATCAGATTTGCTCATCGACTGATCAATCCATCAGTCTGTCAGTCAGTCAGTCGGTCAGTCAGGCAGTCAGTCAGTCAATCAGTCAGTCAGTCAGTCAGTCAGTCAGTCAGTTATGCTCCATAATCTGTCCAAAGGACGGATATTTTACTGTCTTCCTAAGGCATATTATTATGACAACATGCTATCTTCATCCAATTAGAAGTCTGTAATCTTAAGGGGTAGCTACTGATGGTGCCGGTTGTTCCCAAAGCCTTTCCCCTCCTCTCGACTTGACCCACGTGTAATCCCATACTCTTGCAGTCTAAGGGGTCGCAGCCTCTCCTTTTTAATCTACCTTAACCCCTTGACAGCGTATGTCGTATGTATAGACTAAGTCCTTATCCGTTGTAAGAAACAGCAATTAGTCTAGATGTAGCGATACGTCTTGGAGAGAGGCAGCGTGGCCGTGCAATTTGTGAGTCGTACTCAGAAACTGAAGACTTTCAAGTCTAAGGTTTATGTGTTTGACTCGCGAGCTGGGCGGTTTACGTTGTAGTGTTCTTGGGAAAGACACTTCGCTTCCATTCCTCACTCGACTCAGGTGTAAATGAGTACCTGGCTTTAGAGCTGGGGGGACCAGGGCACTGCACCACTGGCGACCAGCAATGACTTTGTTATGCATTTCATTTGTAATATTATGTATTTACATGTACGATGTGTATTGTTATATGTGTTTATATTATGAATGAGATGTTTAACACTGTATGGCATTGTAAAACAATATCCCTACGGGGTGAATAAATTCGTATTTATTTATTTATTATTTATTTATCCGGTTTGTCTCCGACGTACCAGTACGTGCTATTTGTTATGTAACAGTGGCCAGCCTCGCTCTACGTGTTTTCTGGTTGATTGAATTCTTGCTTCATTAACTGATGACCTATTGATGTTTAATCTGCACGGTCATTTGTTATACGTATGCCCAAATACCACTTTGTGGTTTGGCTTTTCCCCCAATAAATCTTGTTAAGTTTTGTTTAATGTTTTTGAATTACGGGTAGTCCATCCAGCAAGCCATTTCAGACGCTAAACCGCGTTCCTCTACTTAGAAGAGTGCTCGAAGACGCTTCATTTGAAGAAAATGAACTTTGATGATGATAACAAAATATGTAAATTAACACACAAACCCATCACATCCATCCAGTACTGAATAATTTCACCGCGAATATTATTAAGTCTTGGTGTAGAGTAAACGTATACCCTACTGTACTAAATAACAGCAGTGCTTTGAGTCTGTGTTTAAACCCAACGATGTTTTCACTCTCTTTCTCTAATGTTGGTACTTAGATTGTTGCACAGTTTGGGGAGGGGGGGGGGCACAAATTTAAAAGGCCCATTCACCTATTGCCGCTCTAGACTTGGATACATGGTTGGTTGGCACTCAAAGATCTCAGTGCGCGTGGTGGTATGAAGATGTGAATGTTTGTTTTTCACTGTTGGCTATATTAGGTTTTACACTTCTCACAAACTTATCCAGGGGTCCCAGGCCAAAATACTTTCCAAACATGTTGTTTAGCTCCTCCTCCAAATTCTGACACAAAGAAAAATGCCTCTTAACCAGTTAGATTTTGAGAACTTAGGCAGTGATGCAGACTACCTAATATTTAAGCCTTTTTACTCAGTAAACAGGGTAACCGTACCCACCTAGCAACAACCACAAATTTTATACTTGAGTGGCTAAACCTCACATATTCTGTGTCTAAACATGTATCTAGCCTTTGAAATTAAAATCCAACCCCTTTCTCCCCTTCCCATGGCCAGTTTTCTGAATTTACAGGGACTATTTCAAATTGCATAATTTTTTTTATGCCAGGTGCTATTAGCATCTTCGTACGTGGTGGGACATCTTTGCCTAGCAGTTCACAAATTCTTCGTATTATCTATATTATAAGACTGGATCGGGGGCGTGGCACGCTCCTCTCCTAATGCATAACCTTCAAAGCCGCTGTTTGTGAAATTCGGCTGAAAACGTGAACATGTACAAAATCCGATACAGAATGTTTAGCATTGTCTGCTCACGGAAATTGCAAGATTTGATTGTTCAATTTACAAAGTTTGTGCCGCATTTTTCTCTTTGTCCTTGTCATTCATTCTGCCATTTCATCGACTCCAAATACAACTTTAAAATTTCGTACCGGAAAGACATTGCGTTTCGTTTGCCACTGGAAATTTGAACGCACACGCCGACACCAATTCGAAGATCCAAATCGATTCAAAACTCACAATTCACAGCGTCTTTTAAAGCGGTATCATGTAGCAGATAATCCTATATTTGTCATCCAACGTCCCATTCATAGAATGGGTGTCTATACTAGACTAGTTATTAATATTATCGCTATTGTTATTTTCTTCCCTAGACTACCTGAAGCATGGCGTGTGGAGGAATGACTATAATCTACCTGGTGGCCGTCATTGTTGATGGACTTGGGGTGTTACTACAGGTCATTGGGGTGGGCGCCCCCCAGTGGTCTGTCTTTAAGGCCAATTCAGACGTATACAGTGGACTCTTCAAGAGTTGCATCCCACTTGGCTTTTCAATTGCTTGCGGCGAGTATGCTTCTGATGGAAAACCCTGTAAGTCCACTGTTCTCACCTCCATTTCCAGATATTCTGTGTCTGTTTGACACCATCCCGGGACTCTTTTCAGAGTTCGGTACAGTTTTAAGCACGGGGTTAACGCTCAAGGGACAGGGCTAGATATTTGCTTCACAGCCTGAAAAAATCCACATGATTGCTTCGAAACTTTGACGCTTACATTTTCCTTCCATCTGACCATTTGTGAGATAACATCGCTGAAATGTTGGGATTTCCACCCCCCCCCCCCCCNCCCCGTATGTCGTCACTGTACGTGATGCATGACGTCATAAAACAAGAAAAGCTAGCAGATGAGTGGTATAGACGCATGCCCCAATTGCTTGCACCATTCGTCTGTTTGACTATCTCGTTATTTTTTGACGTCACGCAGCATGAGTAATGGCGGCTCGCGCAGGGTGAAAGTTCCGACGTCCTGCAGTGTTTCCGCTGAAACTGTCAGGCGAATGGAAGCAGTTGAAAATTTGTGAAAAAAAGATAATGTGGACTTATTAGGCTTAGAAGCAAATAACTGCCCCTGTCCCTTTAATGCAACATGAGCCAAACTGTAAAAACCTCTTTGGGCCATTTAAAAGGGGGGCGGGAGTGGGGTGGATCCTGAAATTCGAAGATTTCGATAAAAACTACCGATTCTGCGATTATTCCATTTGTGTCAAGTTCAACCATTTCTGCTTATGATTTTACCTTATTAGATAATCTATTATGACCCCTTTCCCCTATAAATGACCCTTTTCCTGAAGGAGGGTCACCAGAAAATGACACCCAAAAGGCACTCAAACGGTAAACATCACTCACATTTGTCGGGCCTTTATCGGTGCAAGAACGGTATGGCCGAAGCAAGAGAAAAGGTCAGACAAGAAAGGGAGGGCCAGCCTATCAAGCAGAACAATTTTTAAGCATTTAAACAACAAATTGTCGTCAGAAAGTGTTAAAAAAAACGAACAACAACAACATTGTATAAATTTCAAACGCGATTTTCTCGAAAACTCTTTTGTGAACACCCTTTTCCTAAGGCTATGTACCTACTGGACCGATTGACATCAAAATTGGTATCTCTCTTCCCTGAACCATGTAAAATAATAGTATGCATCGTTTTTGCCAATGTTTTAGTGTTTTGTTGTTTTATGTGTGAAAATATGCGTTATGGTGAAAAAGTGGAGAAAACTCGGTATTTTCTACATGTACATTTCCATAGTTCATAGCTGACTACCTATTACAGAGATATTTAAGAAAAAACGTTGCCAACATTTAGATGTTGAAATGGATTTGTACCAAATTTTGAAATGTATTTGTATCAAATTTCAGATTGTCTTGTTGAAAAATGTCGGAGCCTTAGGGTTTTGAAAATGACCATTTTTCCTATGCAGTAATTCAAGATGACGATGCTGTCATGGCGGCAATAAGAAAAATTCAAATTATTTTTTAACTGTTTACCCCTAATTTGGACATGCTGAATCTGATTATAAATGTTGAAATTGCCCATTTTCAATAGTTTAGAACTTCACGTCTAGGACCCGCCCTCCCCCTCCCCCCTTAATAAAAATTACGGAATTAGGTCTGTACTTTCATTGTATTTCAAATGTTTCAAGTTCACATATCCATCCATCCATCCATCCATCCATCCATCCATCCATCCATCCATCTTCAGTGCTGCCGACACCCAAAGTAACTACGGAAGCACATCTCGGCAATGTGTTCTGGAAAGCACAAATGTTTAGTTTTTTTAAATCAAAATTTAAACCTGTTAGCACCCTCGTAGAAAGGTAAACAATGACTCATTATTTTCTTCAGCAAAAAGAGTAGAAACTCACAGTGCAAAAAAAACCACGAATAACATTTCTGTTGCAATTTGTGTGAGGTCAATTAGAATTTTCACTCGACCATCTGTTAAATCTCATTTCAGCTAAACTAGAGGCATGTGAGGCGTTCGCCCTGATCGGATTGTTTGCTGGAATTGCGGCTGTGGCTCTGGCCTTGCTAAATACTCTGTTGGCTTGCTGTAACAAGAACCAGTTTAAGATTTTTCCTCTTCTCTCAGTCATTGCCAGCTTTGTGGCTTGTAAGTTGGATTTATGTACAATAATGTGGTCGCCGGAGAGCCAGAGTGGACCCCCCACATTTTTTTTTTTTTNTTTTTTTTTTTTGCAATTTTGGTGGAAAAGGGTTCCATAAATAGATATTAACTCAATTATAAATATCGATTAAA
Organism: Ellobium chinense; assembly: GCA_033807755.1. NCBI lineage: Eukaryota > Metazoa > Mollusca > Gastropoda > Ellobiida > Ellobiidae > Ellobium > Ellobium chinense. Next base: position 180,636 of record JAWQUT010000319.1, read on the forward strand.
TTTCTATTTTTGGCCCGTGGGGACTTCGTGTGTGTGTGTGTGTGTGTGTGTGTGTGTGTGTGTGTGTGTGTGTGTGTGTGTGTGTGTGTGAGAGAGAGAGAGAGAGAGAGAGAGAGAGAGAGAGAGAAAGAGATGGAGAGAGAAAGAGACGAGAGAGTTAAGTGAGTGTGAAAAAATTGGATAGATGATAATATGCTCTATTTTATTCTATATTTTTAAGACAAGATATCTTTGTCCCACCTCTGTACAGCCTTACTTATAAGGAGGAACCCATATTCGCATAAACTAGACATTATGCGATTGCTAAGTCACAGATTACCTGTCTTTTCCAGTTGTCAGCATCTTGATCTGCGTCATCATTTGGGGAGTAAGCATCCACGACTCGGACTACTATGACATTGGATTTGCCTTTGCCCTCAGCCTTGTCGGTGGAATTCTCCTGGCTCTTGGTGGTGTGCTGGTGTGGGTAGGGTCAAGACAAGCTAATTAGATCTAATCCGGTAGCAGTGATGTTGAGATAGTTCCATGGAACTTGCTACTTTAGTTACCGTGAAATTTAAAATGCGCTTTTCATCATGTTCATCTCATACATTATGTGTTTTGACACAAGAAAGTGAACAAAGGAGATTAAAACTGAAGAATGATTCATTATTTCTTTAAAAAAAACACCAAAAAAACTGCATGTAGTTTCTAGGTCATTTGGTGTTGCATGCCACGTGGAACACATGATTTCTTTAAATAATATGTATCATGGTCATTTTTTTGTTTTTTTTGTTTTTGTGGAACAACCCCTAAAAAAAAAGAAGATACCTTACCGTCTCTGGTATAAAAATGATAGAATATCCTGAAACAAAGTTTGATGTCTTCAGTTTTGAACTGAACCATTCTTATATCCTGCAGGCAGTCAAAATAAGGCTTGTGTTACTAGACTATTAACTGAGCCTTTGGGCTATACACTTGATAGATGCCATCCGGTACTAAATTTCTGGTTGTTGTGGAAATTGAGAGTATAATAATTTCACTACACAAAACCATTGATTTTTGTTTTCCAGCAAAGTGTCAGCATTTGCAGATAAAGTTAAGTTTTTACAATGACTGTTAGACTATATTATCATAATGATTGTCATTCGCAATTTTTTTCAGAATGTTTTTTTCCATTTTAGTGTTTGTGGGATAGATTAGGTGACTTTTCATGTGTAAACTTGTGTAAAATCAAATTAATTTTGGAATTCTTGTCACTGCATATGGGTGTGTATGATCTAGTTTACATGATAATATGTCAGGCCAGAATTACACTGGTTTGGTATGCTACCAACTTGGTCAGGTAAACAAAACAATGAATTGTGTCTGTAAACAAACAATGAATTGTGTTTCATTTTGACTGTCTGTGAGCTATAGGAAATGACTATCTTAATCTTATACTTTTTACTGCTGTACTATAATAATTATTTTCTGTTGTAAGAGAACGGTGCTTCTACTTGGGTGTAATATACTTATGTAAATGTGTAGTATTTAGATATCTGATTGGTTTGTTTCCTCATCTTTCACACCCCATAACAACCTATTTCGGGTTTTAAAAAAAATCATTGCTTTGGCTAAGCATGAGAGATAGCGGAGGACCATGATAACATTTGCTGATGCTCTGTCTGCATAAGGACCTGATGACAATGTAATCCTGATCTTTGAGAACCTTGACATTTTACAGAAATGCATCCTTCCTAATCTCGCAGCCAATGGGGACAGCATGTGGACTGAACTGTGAAGCTTTCTTTGATGTTAATCTTAATGAGCTTGATGTTCTAGCATCCAACATGACATTAATTACTAGTTTATTGATCTTTCATTTTTCAGAACAGATCATTAGAGATCCAAAATTAGGTTTTTATGCACTGTGGTGCTATAATAGAACAAAATGTCCACTATACAAATGAAACACTGTTCCTGGTAAAACCGCAAGTGCTGTATACAGATATCTATATTGTTCAGTGGAGGTATGTTATATATATATACCACCTGTGGGGCTAGGTCCCACCGTGCAAGGCCGGGACAGGAAAGTCATAATGACAGGCTTATCATAAGAAAATACTTGGCATGTCACTCGTCTCTACCTCCAAAGAAAGGTAACAATTTTGTCAGCCCCTCCAAATATGTGAGCCATGCACCTCCACCGATGCTGCTCCCTACTCATTACCATCACATATAGATAAAAGAAACATCTCTTGATGGCTCATTCATTTGAAGTAGATAATATTGAATAATCATTATGCTTAGTTTTTTTTAACTTTTTCCTGTGCCTCCTTGCTGTGTTTAGAGACATGATGTTAAACAAACATTGAAAATACCTGCAATGGGAATTTTCACTCTATCCGAACCTGCAAAGATTCATATAACATAAGAGTAATCATTTGTAATCTACACAGCTTCCCATGTATTGAACAAAAAAAGAAAATATAACTCAATCATTTATTCATACTTACAAAAAGTTTAGAATTCCTGCCCTTTATTAAAGTTATGTACCACAGATATTATCTTTTTCATGACATCTTTTTGACATGTTTTATCGTCAGCCTTCTTCAGTTTCAGTGTTGTCAACAAATATCTCTTGTTTCACTCTGTGCCTTCATTTATAGTTTATGCCTTTTTTATATGTGTCCTTTCCCATTTCATTTTGAAAACTGTAAAGTGTGATTCTTGTTGTCTGTTCTAGTTGCTGTGTGCCTGAACTAGGTAGATAATGACCATGTAAAAGTCATACTCATTACCCATAGATTCAAGCAAATGTTCATATTTCTTTTAGAATGTTTAGAACATTATTGACTTGTGAAATACAGGTTCCTTTTAATCAGTTCCCCACAAGCTGGATTACAATTGAATCCTTTTAATTGCAATTCCTTGGGAACATAAGAAAAAAAAGTTGTGATTAAGCAGAATTGTTATTGAGTGGCGTCATTGTTTCCAGCCTTATTCGGCTAAGCTATGTGGTATGGGGATTTGACCAGCATTTGATATAGTAAATGCAGTTTTGTCCAAATACTGAAGTGTTTTGCTTCAACAAGAGTGTTGTGAATGAAATGAAAACTGCACGGCACCTTGGTGCTGATAGTCAAGGCAGCTCATGTCCTCAACATTCACTGACATACAATATGTTTAGGTTGATAAAGACTCATGGGTCATGAATTTTAATCACAAAACGTTGCCGATTTAAAAAAAAAAAATCAAGTCCATTATATATTTTTTCAAAAAAGTTTTGTGTTATATCTGGGCAGAATCATATTTAATTTCATTGATAAAGGGCTATGTGCTAATTGATGACTTCAGTTCTCTCATACTCGATCTTGACTGATCTTTCAAAAACAATGTGTATGTTCTTGGGCAGAACCACATTTAATTTCAATGATAAGTCTATGGTGTTGACATTTCAAAAACATTTTATAGTTTTAATATGTTGATGCCATGTCAGATGAAAACTAACCAACCTCCAACACATTTAAAGCACATAACCTAAAAACTCTCGGCCCACAATTTCCGGTGCTAAGTACTCAATAGGATATTTTTCCATCAAACCTTCATTTAAATTATGTATAATGCAAAACCATGCTCAGGTAAATATCTGTAGGCGTTCCAGAATGTTGACTGTTGTTGACAAACATTTGAATCACTGAACATTGAAAACGTATAGGCTTATGTATGTCCTCTACCATGCACAACCCAAGAATGAAACTGCGTACTATGATCTTTCTCGCACATGGCGTTGTATAATAAATTTGCCTGTACATCCACTATGCCAATCCAACTCTCGCTGTATCTCGTAGACTTTTCTTGAAAACTGTAGTCTATAGTTTTAGTATGATGTCCATGTCATTAAAAAAAAATGTTCAGTCTTCAGTGGGTTAAACCAATTTTTAATTTTCAAGTAATAGGGCACTGTAGTAGTTCATCATGGTTTTGGGAGTTGGTTCAACAAAGCTTTAAGTTTAGAGCAGTGCTTTCGCTGATATATACATTTAGTAGGCCTCTGTATTCAAAAGGTAGCATTTGTTTCCTCACAAATCACAACATTTTGCCACCACAGATAAACAGACTGAGCACAGAGTTGCCTTGCAGCCATTCATGGGGCTTAGAAAAGAAACTGGGCAATTAGGGTCTGTGGGTGATCTGCGCCATTTAACATCATTGCTTATATTGTGAGAGAAATCAAGATTAGAATAATTTCCATACACATGGTTATTGATCTAATTGGTAAATAATTAATTACTGTATTAAAAATTAATAATAATATAGGGCTGTTTTCTATAGGCTAATGCAGGTTCACGCGACTTCACATTACTATTACCCCGTCACGCCTGATCACTCTAGGACTTTCCCAACTCTCTGGGGAACATACAGTACCGCAGCCATTTATAGGTGCTGATTACTAGCATTCTGACAATATCTTTCACTGCCTGTAGCCAGGTACCCATTTTACAGACGGAAGGACTGAGGAAAATGTGAATGAAATGTTTTCCCAAGGCACCTACAACACGATCGTGGTCGGAAATCGAACCCACGACCTTTAGATCTTGAGTCCAGTGCTGCAACCATTCGGCCACGCTGCTCCACTAAACTGTTGATAAATTTGAGTGATTGTGACTCAGATCTGATGTCCTAAATAGTAAATCATTACCCTTAAAATCAAATTTTCTCTGAGTTTTTTTTGTGTTTTTTAAAGTTAACTGCAAGGGGGTGATTCCCAGCCTCTTAAATGATTACATCCCAGACTGGATGTTTGGTAACCAGTGCTTGATAACACATTTAGCTTTCTTGCCATACTAGTAATCTGATGCGACTTAAGCCTCATTTTGACGGGGTGCATACATTTCAACTTGTGTCCATCAGCATGTTGTACACTGGTGTTCATGCTCACTTTCTACATTGCTGTTCCAAGCAAGATTTACTGGAGGTCGACTTTATGTTTTCATCATATTAATCTCCCGAATTCTTTTGCAGCAAACCGTGGTTTTGCTGAATAGAATATTATTTTGATCATTCTACCATAGTGACCATTTAGTGTGACAGGCCTACTTAATATAGGCTTTATAGAATATACTTATACCCTATTATGTCAGGGCATAGTATTTTATCATAGCTATGTATCATATTATGTACCATTATGCTGCATGTCATATCTTTTAAGACCCTCCTAATAACTGTCACATACTTACTTTTACTGCATCAAGCATTTACTTTTTTACTCTTTTCTATGTTACCTGTTTATCCTTTTTTTTCTATTAAAGTGCTTTTTTTGTCTATGACATAAGGAGTATGTGTTAAATTTGTTGGTTTTTTTTTTATATATTCCCTGGTAACTTTGTGCTTAAACCTGTCTTTCAGGTATGAAGATGACAATGTGTTTTTCATTGTTGGCTATATAAGATTTTACACTTCTCATTAACTTATCCAGGGGACCCATGCTACAATACTTTTCAAACATGTTGTTTAGCTATTTCTCCAAATTTCGACACAAAGAAAAATGACCCTAAACCAATTAGATTTTGAGAAATTAGGCAGTGAAGCAGGCTACCTAATATTTTAGGCCTTTTCACTTTGTAAAAAGGGTAACCTTACCCATCTAGTAACAACCACAAATTTTATACTTAAGTATAAACCTCACCTATTCTGAATCTACTCATACCTTCAGGGATAAAAAACTGGAGGATGCTCAAGACAAATTATACCATATTTTGGTGCTTTGTGGTTAGACAGTAGAATATGGCTGTAGAGTTTTGAAAAAAGAAGACAGGGAAGGGAGAGATAGGTAACGTGAGGGTTAGAAGAGAGAGAGAGAGAGAGAGAGAGAGAGAGAGAGAGAGAGAGAGAGAGAGAGAGA
>JAWQUT010000319.1:190718-203704 GCA_033807755.1 Ellobium chinense
GTGTGTGTGTGTGTGTGTGTGTGTGTGTGTGTGTGTGTGTGTGTGTGTGTGTCTGTGTGTGGCTTGTGTGTATGCTTTTATGTATATGTTTGTGCCTGTCTGTGTGTTGTTCTTTTTCTCTGTCTCTTTAAATGAATGTAAATGTGTGTATATGTGTGTGTGTGCGTGTGTGTGTGCGGGCTTGCAAGAGGTCGCCTAAATGCAATGTGTCATCTTAAATCTATTATCCCATGTGCCCGCCCATGTCGCAACTCTACCTTTCTCACTCAGACACATGGGCGGCTGGGCCAGACATGAAAGGTGGGCCAGATGACCCTCTCCATGTCAAATGCTCAAGCTTAGTTTTGGGTCATTCCATGGGGCATGTTCGATCAATCACGAAAGAACTAGTTTTATTCAGTGGTGCTCTCCCTTGTCAAAACAACACAAGCGTTTCTATTTGCCCTTTAATCTAAATGCGAAGACACAGATTTGACATTGTCCATAAATACAGCTGGGAAGCATTGGTCTAGGTACCTTCAGAAACAAATTATCTATGCATGTTTTTTTTTTTTTCTTTTTTGGTCCTTGTTTGTTTGTTTGTTTGTTTGTTTGTCTGTTTGTGTCTTTAAAGGGCAATGAAAAAATACCTTACCTTACTCACTCCATCATAATATCGTTTTTTTTTTTTTAGTAATGGAACATCCTTACTCTGCGTTACACGTTTTACTTGAAGTAACGAGGCTGCGTGGCCGAATGGTTATTGCGTTGGACTCAGGTTCTAAAGGGCATGAGTTCGTTCTCGCAATGGTCAGACTGCACGTGTATGAATGTACAGGCGAATACTTAAAATCGTTGTACGACGAAGGAGCGAATCGGTCAATTTTGGGGGTATGGACTTTTTGGGGTTATCGTAATCTACAATAAGAGGACTTTATCCTACATTAACAAGTTTTAAAAATTCCTCTCAATTTTCGAGTTATACTATACGACCGAACGGTGAAACGCCAGGTTTGACCGCCCGGCTGTATGACGTAGAGGAGAACAATACCCTGATTGTTCATTCCCGATTTCCCCTGTCTTTACGTCTGTGACCTGGCTCTAGGCACTAGGAGATGTCAGAATGCTAGTGATCAGAGGTTGTTAAACGTCAGCGCTACTCTATACTCCGCAAGGAGCTGAAATGCGCCTTGAATGATGTGGCCTGCTGGGGGTCATAATAATGGGAAGTGTTGTGAGCGGGCAATTCCTGTATCAAAATGAAGGTTATACGTCTTTAAGTCTTATATTATTATAAACGTCTTTTAAAAAATCCTGACGCTCCAAATGAGCAGGTTAGAGCTTCCAAAAATAATTCGGCCCTAGCTAAAATAATTTATGTATACACTCCTGTCGTCGCCTAAGGTATGCCCCATTTCCGCCATTTACACTATAATTAGCATTATATCTCCCTTGTACATGCACTGGCATCGACAAGGGTCGTATCTCCTGTGTGTTTCATATGAGACATACACGTTTAACAAGGGACAATATTGCAGCTGTTGCGCCGCCGGCTTCTAATTTTGCACTGTCTAGGATTATACTGTCTTGGGCACAGAGCCCTGAATCGAGACAGGGCTGTAGTTACAAGCTAGACAGTCATCTTAAACCTCTAGACAGGCGGGGTCCCATTTTGTAATTAATGGTTAGTGCAATTAGGGCATATTTCCCTTGATATATATTATGTATAAGTAAGTGATGTACAGTACTGGTATAAAGTTCGTATCAAATGCCGCGTGAGAGGTTACAGAAGAAAACTTCCAGTAAAGACTAATCTAGTTTAATAAAACGCTTCAGCCAAATTTGTGTCACAGATTTCTTGAGAACTACGTAGCGTAAAAACATACGGGTTTCACCTAAATTCGTAGAAAAATATACAAAAGGTAACTATACACATCAGTCCTCTTTATTTTTTAAACTCTATTTTAAAAAAAAAGAATGTGTATAGCAACGAAATACAATCTCCGATAGATCTTTTCAATCCGCCCGATTCGCCAATCGTCCAACTTTTTCACGGAGTCTAATGCATTCGTCTATGATGCCTTTCAGTGCACTAGGTATTCTTTCACCGCTGGTGTGTTGCCTGCCTGCCCATATGTAAAATGGGGTGTTAGTCTTGTTCATTTATAAATCAAGCTCGACCAGTGAATAGAGTCAAAATTAAACTGAATCTAATGGTATTTTCAGCAACTTAAATCAACCGCTGTGATGCCACGGTAGATCCAGTTCCCCTCCTTCACTCCACTATGCTAGGTACGACAGAAGAACTGACTGGCATGCTAGTGCCAACCATGTGAGACGTTGTTCGGATTTTGCAGCTCGGTATCAGCTGATAGGAAGGCAAACAACACACGGAACAGTACTGTTATTATCCCTAACATTGGTCACGCAGCCAGCGGGAGGCTGACACCGAGGCGTTCCCAGCTATTAGAGTGGAGAGTGAGCAGACACAAACAAGTGCTCACACAAAGTAGTATAAAGGGAAAAGTGTTCACGAAGACAAATGCAGAGAGAAAATGGAAGAAGGAAAGAAAGTGATGTGGTGGGAATCGAACCCGCGACCTCTGCGTCGGCACCCATTGCCTTGCCGTCAGTTTGGAATCAGGTAGACATCTATACACGACCACGCCGCCACTCCAGAAAAAAAAAGTGGTTTTAGTGGCCGGGGTCTCTCCCGAAGCCGAATAGAAGACTAGTCATAACGATAGGTATGAGCCACACACATCACAAGCTTCTTCCACCCCCCCCCCCCCCCCCCCCCCCCCCCCCCCCCCNCAACCAATGGCCGTTAAGCTTCAGTTGGTAAACTCGGCAAGACAAAAGGGTCATTTACACGTGCAGTTCGATCATACGCGATCTCTCTAAAGGGCCATTTACACATGCAGTTTTATCAACGATTCGGATGGATCTTGGAGTTCAAACTGCACGTGTAAATGGCCCTAAACACACAGACGTACACCCATTAAACGTAGTGAACAGGACATGGTCGTTTCATGTAGGTTACAGGCGTGTAATTGTACTTTCACTTTTTGGTCCCACAACTTAGGGGTTATATTTCATCTCCCCTCTTCCCTCTTTTGGCATGCCCTGCTTTCAGTAATAAGACTAAAAGCTCCGTGGGGGGAAATGTTGATATCATGGAAACTGTCCATTTTACTTTATTTTGCCAGGCAGTATTTAGCCCTGGGCTGGAATTGCTAAATCAAGGGTGTGCTCAGGCTGAAGAGGAAGGGTTTAGCATTGACCAGCGAAAAATGTAGGGTCTGTTTACAAATAGCAACCAAGCTCAAAATTTCAATGGGCTTGCTAGGGTTGGGTAAATCTTAAAATGTGGGCTTCAATCTGGTATGGATCTGGGTGGAAGCTAAAACTATGTGTTCAAAGGGCAGCTCAAAATGTTAATATAGCCCATAGAGAAAAAAAAAAGGGTCCAATCCCATTACAGGTCTGTAACCTATAGTAGTGGCATAGGTGTAGTACAAGGTGGAAAAGGAGTACTTAGTAACAGAAGTGGAGACTGAGCGGACGCAAAAAGATGCTCACACAAAGGAGGATAAAGGGGAAAGTACACTTCCCACTTCTGTTATTAAGTGATCCGTTTCCACCTTGTACTAAACCTGCTATTCGAGTTAATGGCAACATCGTGCTTAAATAATAATAAAAAAATAGAAGTAAACATAAAGATTAGGTCCANCATTATCCGTCAAAAAATATATACTTTTTTATACTTTGGAGTACGCTGGAAGTGAAAATTCTTCATGTATTGACAGACCTCTAAATTCACCGATTCTCCTTACAATTTTCTAGCAAAAATATGGGAAAATTAAATCACCAAGATACCTTCCGTCACGAAAGGGTTAAAAAATAATAAAACAATAGAAGTAAACATAAAGATTAGCTCCAGGACCTACAGGTCCCTCTGTATATCCACTCCTGCAATTTGAACCACAAGCAACGTCAGAACAGACCAAAGATAAAGAGAAAAATCCGGAGAAGATGACATGATGTTTTTTTTCAACATCTCTACTTCATAGCAGTTGGAATCAGTACCTCTTCTTCGAATGGAAATACCATGCGTGAACAGGAAATGTCTGAAATGGGACTTACTGAAGATAAACAAGGAAGAACGGCGTAACGCAAACTTTGATCAAAGGAAACAACTTTTGAATAGGAGGATTCAAAACAACAAGAGACGGCTACATGAACGTTCACACAGAATATTTTTTTTTAAAAATTTTATTTTCAAGAGCACTGCCTGCAATATGACATAGCACGAAAAGAGTGACGCGCAAGGGTTGCACTGTTGCAGTAAAACAAGCTGTTATGCGTAAATACTGCGCACCACGGAATGGCGTGTTGCTGTGGTTTGCAGCAAGCTGTGAATGTGATCTGCACACGTACTTTTAACATTTCAAGGATTATTCCGCCACTCCGTGGACCGTGAATGTGTTTCAGTTTTCTGACACTTCTCTCGATTTCTTTTTTTTCTTTTATCACCAGCTGCGTGTTGATGTCCACCCCCTCTTGCTTTTATCTTTGTCAAAGATTAGATAGGTACTTCCTGGAAGTGTCCGCACCATTTTTTTCACTCTTCAGTATTTAGTGTCTTCCAAGTTTTTGGTTATTTTTAGTGGACCCTCCAATTTTGTGATCAGCAGAATCGGGTCGCTTTCATTTGACCAAAAGCTCTGTTTGCTTGGGCTTACCTGGTACTGACATGCATAACATGCATTCATCCTGCCAGGTCTGTTTATCTGTTGATCTTATTCTGTTCCAGCAATTAATTTCGTTTAACCCCTCGCATTTTATTTGTATTTTGTTTTACATGTAGCATAGCCTTACATAACTGTAGCGCTGGTGAAATCTGTTAACATGTCCTACCAGTTGTAAAACGTGACAAAAATAAATGAAAGGCTCCGAAGTTTTCGCTTTTGGGCCACTCCCTGAGTGTTGTTGAATCAGTTACCAGAAAATTAGTTTTGCCCTGTAGAATAATGGTCAGCTTCCCTGTACCTGAATGCTTGTGTCAATACAATACAAAATATCCATGTAAAAATGCACTGGCACCACTTCACCGCATCTGGCTGCTGGAGCACCTGACAGAACAATCCCCATGGATTTTTTTTGTTTGTTTGTTTGTTTAAACTTGTAATCATTAATGTAGCACATACTGCTCATTTTGTTCTCGCGTTTAGTGACATAATAATAATTAATCTCTGTCCCAAAAAATCGACACAACAAAATGATCCATTATTAAAAATAACATTGCAAGTATAACTGCAACGAGGTCGAACGATAACTTTTCTCTTCTCTAACAACTATGTAAGGTTTGGAATAATACAGGTGTTTACTATTAATTTTACTTTTTCAAAATATGTGCGTATATTTTTCATCATCTTCACGCATTTTGATGGTGCAGTGGATCCTGGTCTGGTGTGACCGAACACTTGTATATTATGAATATCTGCCGACCTGACCAGCTTTTAGAGGCAATCGATCACACCCCCCTATGTAACTCTTACATCGCAACTGCCTTTCAACAATAGCTTGCATTTAACTGAATGTATGTTATTCATGTATGTGTGTGTGTGTGTGTGTGTGTGTGTGTGTGTGTGTGTGTGTGTGTGTGTGTGTCATTCCCCTGGCAAATCGAGAAAACAACTCTTTGGGTCAAATAAACTAATTTTCAAACTGCATTTTACCACTGGGACGTGGTATGGATTCTTTCTTTCAGACCTGCAAAGGAAGCACTGAGAGCTTAGTGCAGTCAATGCATGTTTTTTGTTTTTTTGCACATCTGGGAGGATCAAAGGAAAATAAAAGTATCTCATGTCTCATGTGTTATAAGATGTAAGAGAAGGCATCTGCCAATACTATCATGACAATTCGAAGGTTTCGACGCGCTCTCAAGGGCTCAAAAATATGCTCTTTTTAGTTTGAATATGTCATGTGCATGTTAAGGTGTTGTAGATATGAAGATGCCAACAGCACCTGGGATAAAAACATGCAATTTTAAATAGTTCAAAAAAAAAAAAAAACAGAAAACTGGCCGTAGAGAGGAGGGGGGAGGGGAGGGGTTGGATTTGAATTTCAATGGCTTAGATAGGTGCAAATACATAATTTGTAGACTCAGAATATGTGAGGTTTAGCCACTCAAACTTTCTGAATGTTGCTAGGTGGATAAGGTTACCCAGTCTACTGAGTGAAAATGGCCTAAAATACTAGGTAGCCTGTTCACTGCCTAAGTTCTCAAAATCTAATTGGTTTAGGGGCATGTTTGTTTGTGTCAAAATTTGGAGGAAAAGCTACAGAACATGTCTGGAAAGTATTTTGGCTCGGGACCCCTGGATAAATTAATTAGAGGTGTAAAATCTAATACAGCGAACAGTGAAAAAAAACCCCAAAACATTGGTCCCTTCCTTCCTGTATAGAAGACCACCTGTCCACTGCGAACTCGCTTACAATGAGCAGGGGAACGGCTGCTGCCACAAAAGATTCACCTTCAAGTCTCTTCCCTCATCTTCTTTGAAATTTCTTCTCTCCACTTTCAGTTTTTCTTATCGTTTCTAAAAGGGCCCCTAAACCTTGCTCCTTGATAGCCCTCCATTGCGAGGATTGCGGGGGGNGGGGGGGGGGGGGGGGGGAGAGGAGGAGACTGGTCACAGCCCAGATGAAGTTGATAACCAGTGAAATGTGACAAGGAAAAGACAGAGATCCTGGTAATCGCTGGTGAACTGTGCTCAAGGGAAGCAATCGAAACTTACATCTCTGCACAGTGTTTGCAAGTAAGGGTTCCTGATAGCGAAGTTTTCAAATCAAGGTTATTGACACCTATTTGTCTTTTTTTTTCCCCCTGTAGATGAAATATGTTATTCTACAAATTGTACTATGATTCCGGAGTACTTTGCCCACGGATGTTAAAGTATTTACAATGCCCGATCGTTTAAGGGGATGATAAAGGACTAACACACTTTACTTTCTTATAAGGCTAGATCACAGGATTTGTAAAATATATATCCTACGCCCTGACATTGGCTGGCAGGGCCCAAAGAAAGGGGAATTTGTATATATTAGCAGATTAATAGGATAGTAGATAAACAATGATTTGGTCTATAAATAGGTGCCAGAAACCTTGAAAGGACTGTTCAAAAAAGATTTGTTGTTGTTGTTGCTGTTGTTGCTTTAAGTATAACATTAATTATTCCCATTTTCACTGAATTGGAATGAAAAGTCTCAGCAACAAATAGCCAGCAGTTACATTACAAGTCATTAAATGAGTATATTTCCCACATACCAGTTACATTGAAGAGGCACTCACCAACTCGAACGCCGCTGCAGTAAATTCCTTTAGGCGAATATCATTACAAATGTCCTGTCCCGAAGATCCTATGTCTATACATTCACCTCATGATCCCGAATTTTTGAGTCAATCCCCTATAATTCGAGATCGTGACCTATGAAGTAGCTATAATACAAGAATAATAGGTTCTTCTATGTATAATATGTGTTATTTGTTGAACTGTGTTTTTCGTATAAAACGCATACATGTTGCAAAATTCGTGTATTAGGCAAAGCTGCTGCATTTTTCGTGAAAATTGCAAATTTGAAGTGTACTTCTTGATAATTCCACGCTGATAACTTTTAATTTTTAAGGAATTTTGAGTTTTTCAGTAAGGCTTGAAATAGACCTTATAGAGCAGAACCAGAATGTGGAGAATATTTTCTTCTTTAATGTTGGTACTTAGAGACCTATTTATCTTTAAGTATATGAGGTTCGCTGTTGCGATGCTGTAAGATAAGAAACATCTGGAAGTGAAACCGGATGTTAGCTAGTGCTGCTTCTGTAAGCTTTTCTGGCTGTGCCTGCATCATCAAAAGGGAGAGAATCCAGTATGTATTCAATCACTAAGGCAAAATAGTTTTTCTCACACCTTTAAAGAAGTCTTTGCCTCATATCACCACCGTGACAGACCGAATCACCCTTTTGGTCGCTTAGGTGAATAGGAAATCTCGCTCCTTCAATGGTTGACCGAGTTTTTCAAGCCCCCTCTCCTTCTCCCTACCTAATGCTTCCCTTCTGTCTCTCTCTCTCTCTCTCTCTCTCTCTCTCTCTTTCTCCCTCTCTCTCTCTCTATCCCCGTATTAAACTTCTGCGTATATTTTCTGGATTATTATGAAGATGCCATAGCTACACTTGGCATTAAAATATGCAGTTTTAAATAGTCCCTATAAAATCAGAAAACTGGCTATGGGGTGCGGGGAAAGGGGTTGGATTTGAATTTCAAAGTCTTAGATAGGTGCAAATACATTTGCACACTCAGAATAGGTGAGATTTAGTCACTCAAGTACAAGTATTTGTTGCTAGGTGGGTAAGGTTACCCTGTTTGCTGAGTGAAAAGGCCTAAAATATTAGGTAGCCTGCTTCACTGCCTAAGTTCTCAAAATCTAATTGAATTAGGAGCATTTATCTTTGAGTCAAAATTTGGAGGAAGAACTAAACAACATGTTTGGAAAGTATTTTGGCATGGGACCCCTTGATACGTTAATGAGAGGTGTAAAACCTTATATAGCCAACAAGTCAAAAAACATTGGCACCGTCATACCTTTAGGGGCTGGTATAGAATAGTATGTTCAGAAAGTGGGCCAGGAGCCCAGCTCATCTACATGGATGAGGGCCTCTGACTTGAACTTCGAACTAAGCCCTTCTCCTTATATTGCCATGAGTAATATTGTTATGTTTAAGGCAAAGGAGTTGTCTGAGAGCAGGAAAACGAAATAAATAATTGTGTTACAAACATTTCAGTAAAATGTATATAGCTATTAAGTAATTAGTAGAAATAAGAATGAGTGTAAGGACTGAATGTTTACTAGTGAAAGTGAGTGGTACATATTATTGTTAAACGTAAAATGTACGAGCACGTTGTGAATGCACGTGAATGTAACAGTGCATTGTGAAATGTGTGAAGTTAGTAGTTGTAGTGATTAAAATGTCCTTGTGGTGTCCCGTTGCATACTGTATTTTGCCCATGTAGCACGTCTGTGGTCTAGGCTTATTCCTAATAAACTTGTGTTAAATCATGTGTAATATTGTTTGCCGTGAACCAGCAATTTACAAAGCCTTTGTACAGTACGAAATCCATCACTCCTGACATTCAGAAAAAAAAAATGCTCCGGTGTGAAGTATGCGACTGAATTCAAGTGACTGAAGTGTGTCCATACCTTTCTTTTCCTTTTATAACACTGGCGGATCTTTAAGTTAGCATTGAAAATCCATAGTGGAGAGAAGAATATGATCAAAAGAAATCAATACCAGCAATAGTGTATTTGAATTGCAAAGCCGTTTATTGAATTTTTACTCTTCCATTCACCCACCCACACAAGTACTTTTCACATGCTTAGGGGAAAACTACATTAAGGTTACAGGCCTGTAATTGTAGTTGCACATTTGGGTCCTAGTAGTTAAGGGTTATATATTTGACCTCCCTCTGTCGGCATGTCCTGCTTCCAGTGATACGGGCTTCGTGGAACAAATTTTGATAATG
This sequence comes from Ellobium chinense, assembly GCA_033807755.1. Classification (NCBI taxonomy): domain Eukaryota; kingdom Metazoa; phylum Mollusca; class Gastropoda; order Ellobiida; family Ellobiidae; genus Ellobium; species Ellobium chinense. Next base: position 200,279 of record JAWQUT010000319.1, read on the forward strand.
ATGGGAAACTGTGTCCAGTTTATTTTGCAAGGCACTATTTAGCCCTGGGCTGGAACTGTCAAGGTCAAGGGTGTGTACAGGTGGAAGGGGAGGGGCTCGGCCTTGACCAATGAAAAAGGTAGGATGTGTTTACAAATAGCAACCAAGCTCAAAATTTCAGTGGGCTTGCTGGGATTGGGTCAGTCTTAAAAGCTGGAATACACAATGAGCTTAAACATGATATGGGTCTGGATGAGAGCTAAAACTTTGGGTTCAGAGGGTAGCTCTAAAGGCTAAGATAGCCCAAAGAGAAGAAAAGGCCCCAACTATATGTTAGGTCTGTAACCTTATCCCTCATATTTCTCTGAGGGGAAAAAGCGAATTAGCAGTATTAAAAAAATTATATAGATGTAACTGTAGGTATTGTATTTGTATATCAATATTTTCCGTCATTGGGATATGATTTAAGCCAGTACTATACACAGAGAGATAACTGAGACGTCCCTTATTTGCAGCTGCACGATAATTTAGACCCAGTGCAGTACAGAATTAACTACCCCTTAATAATAACCTCCGGCTAGAGACAGGTAGGACAATGATCCATCCATCCATCCATCCATCCATCCATCCATCCATCCATCCATCCATCCATCCATTTATCAGTTCGCTCACTCATCCTTCATCTCAGTCCATAAATCAAAGAAACTGATTAATCAATCAATAAATGTGACAAAAAACTCTTTATTGTTTACATCAAAGTCATTAGGGGCATAATAAGTTAGTAGCTCGTGTCTTCCTGCCTTTCTTTCTTTCTCCACTCACTCACTCACTCACTCACTCACTCACTCACTCACTCACTCACTCACTCACTCACTCACTCACTCANATGCCCTGCTTCCAGTGATAAGGGCTTCGTGGAACAAATTTGATTTGATGGGAAACTGTGTCCAGTTTATTTTGGCAGGCACTATTTAGCCCTGGGCTGGAACTGCCAGGTCAAAGATGTGCACAGGTGGAAGGGGAGGGGCTCGGCCTTGACCAGTGAAAAAGGTAGGATGTGTTTACAAATAGCAACCAAGCTCAAAATTTTAGTGGACTTGCTGGGATTGGGTCAGTCTTAAAAGCTGGAATACACAATGAGCTTAAACCTGATATGGGTCTGGGTGAGAGCTAAAACTTGGGGTTCAGAGGGTAGCTCTAAAGGCTAAGATAGCCCAAAGAGAAGAAAAGGCCCCAACTATATGTTAGGTTTGTAACCTTATCCCTCATATTTCTCTGAGGGGGAAAAACGAATTTTAGCAGTATTAAAAAATTATATAGATGTGACTGTAGGTACTGTATTTGTATATCAATATTTTCCGTCATTGGGATATGATTTAAGCCAGTACTATGCACAGGGAGATAACTGAGACGTCCCCTATTTGCAGCTGCACGATAATTTAGACCCAGTGCAGTACAGAGTTAATTACCCCTTAATAATAACCTCCGGCTAGAGACAGGTAGGGCAATGATCCATCCATCCATCCATCCATCCATCCATCCATTCATCCATCCATCCTCCATCCATCCATCCATCCATTTATCAATTCGCTCACTCATCCTTCATCTTAGGCCATAAATCAAAGAAACTGATTAACCAATCAATAAATGTGACAAGAAACTCTTTATTGTTTACATCAAAGTCATTAGGGGCATAATAAGTTAGTAGCTCGTGTCTTCCTTCCTTTCTTTCTTTCTCCACTCACTCACTCACTCTTTCACTCACTCACTCACTCACTCACTCACTCACTCACTCACTCACTCTTTGCGCCCATACTATTAACCAACCGAACGACCGACCACTCAACCGCACTATACTCTGGTAAATAAACGTACAAAAGTTAAGCTGCTTACTAAAACTTTTTCCTAATATGGCACCTTGCCATAGGGGACATTAATATAGTCACCAATAGTGAGCAGTCACAGAAGTCAGCACCAGTCTATGAGATTTCTTGAGAATACAAGGCGGAAACCAAACAAGGAATTGATAAAAAAAAACAAAAAAAAACAACGTAGGGTCATATTGTGAGCAATATGACTTTAAAGCACTCATTCTTGAGTCCATTCTTAAGAATAACCCACTTTCCCTGCTCCATCAGAAATTCTAAATTCAGAAGGGGAGGTCTCTTAAAAGTTAAGAGCAGGTTTCAGTGCGCTCGGCTTATAAAGGAGTTTTGCAAGGTTGTGTCAACATATCTTAAAACTACTCAATATTTTGAAAATGTTCAGGCCTTTAAATCACTGGCTTAACAACCTTCTTTTGTACTAGAATAAACTAAATTGCAGAACTTACTCCTCATTTTTATGAACGTGACCCCATATATTATTATTGTTGTTCAGATTTTGGTGAATTACGGGGCAAAAATTTCCCCAAAATAAAATACGTATTCATGGAACTGAAATAATTCAGAAGGCAGCCTTCTTCCTAATGCAAACCTCTGCCACATAAACTTGAAAGTGATAGGTATAGTAGTTTTCATACTATCTTGACACGACTGTGTGTTATTATTTATTTCTGTTAGCACATCCATGATTTTTAAATACAGTATAATTCATAATGAAAAAAAATAACCGGCTGGAAGTTGTGAAGCTAATTATGGCATTGATCTAAATATAATTACATCAGGTAGACATATCAGAAAGTCTTGGAAATGTGAACAATAAAGAATTATATAATTTTACATGCTCTTTAAGCCGGTGGGGTATTCTAGTTCTTGAGATAAAAATAATACAGAAACACCGGGCACAGATCTGAGCATGGATTGAGGAAGCGTAGACTTCGAGTCTAAAAGTTTCGAGATCGTGAATGAAATTGTATGGTAGGCATACGGCCCTAAGTATGTTGTGAAGTTAATCTCACGATGCAGACTTCTTTGTGGCTTCGGGCCGTGTCTATAGTATAGTATGGCACAAACTTGCTATTAAGAATGCTTGTCTCTATGTTAAGTCTTTGACTTCAGTCAAAATATCATGAAGCTCCAGTCTTATTTGCGCAACTTCTTCCTATCAGATGTACAGATGAAGGTGTCTCCTAATAGGAGCAGAACTCCGCCCAGAAGCATCAGAAGCCCGCCCACAATACTCAAGGGCAGGGAATAGCCAATCTCCCAGGAGCTGTTGGCGTCCGTCAGGTCCGCGTGAATGACAGCTCCCCACACAATCCAGCCAATCAGATTGATGAAGACTGGAGAGAGAGAGAGAGAGAGAGTGAGAGAGGACGAGATATGAATACAACGTTTTATTGTGGACTTCGCTTAACTGTAATTCTTTTAATAGTGGCATTCTTTAAGCAACATACATCATGGTAATTGTTTTTCAGGCTTGTCACTGCAGTCAATGTCTGTGTGTGTGTGTGTGTGTGTGTGTGTGTGTGTGTGTGTGTGTGTGTGTGTGTGTGTGTGTGTGTGT
>JAWQUT010000319.1:203800-229221 GCA_033807755.1 Ellobium chinense
CACACACACACACACACACACACACACACACACACACATACACTCTCTCTCTCTCTCTCTGTCTGTCTCTCTCTCTCTCTCTCTGTCTTCTCTCTTTCTTTCTCTCATTAGAGCACTACTTACGAACTGTGCTCGTATCATTAACATTTTTCATGATATTAAATTAGATTACTTTTTAGCAAGGTGAATAATATATAATATAAATAACCAGCAAGGTTAGATTACAAGCATTGAATTATATCTATACTATTTTGAAGTTACCATAAACTGCATTGCTGATAGATAAGTTATGATGCATGCCTATCTTTTAGATCTATTACAGCCAAATAAATTGTATCTCATAATAATTATTCTCTAAATATTACGTCCCATGTTAACGTTCAATCAGTCATGTATGCATAAAGAGAAAGATAGGCAACCAGTTGTAGAATTGACCTGTCTTATTACATGTGATTAAAAAAAACAAACAAAAAACAAAATCCTTTTTTAGCCATTCACTGCAAATAATGGCATAATGAGTATCGATACTATGAAAATTGTAGTGTCTCTCTACAGTACTTACTGGCTGGATCCGTGTTCATACTACAACTTCCTCCAACACACGTTCTGAACACGCCATAAGTGTTGTCATTGTCTAGTGTGGACCATTCAGTTGTGGTCATTCCCACCAGGTGGAAGACGAAGCCGATGAAATCTACGAGAAAACCGGCCACGAAGACGTAGAGAGCGCGCCTACGGACTCCCATGATTGCTGGAATAATAATAACAATAATAATAATAATAATAATAATAATAATAATATCAATAGTACTCCTACTACTATCGCTACAACTACTACTACTACTACTCATACTACTACTACTACCACCACCACTAAAACAACTATTACTACTACTATTATTACTACTTTTACTACTACTACTATTACTGCTACCACTACTACTACTACCATCACTACTACTACAACTACTATAACTACCACTACTACTATTACTACTACTACTACTGCTACCATTACTATTACTACCACCAACACTACCACCTCTGTTACTACAACGACTACTAATAATACTTCTAGTACGACTACTATTACTTCTATTACCACTACTGCTACTACTACTACTGTTACTGCTATTTTTACTACTACTGCTACTTCATACTACTACTACTACTACTACTACTACTACTACTTCTACTAAAAATAATAATAATGACAATAGTGATAACGATGTTTATAAATCTCTATCCAGACAGTGTTTTAAACACAACGTTACATTATTGTAATCACATTAAACTAAGACACTCCAGAAACCTTTTCAACTCTCTGATCACTAGCGTTTTGAGGTATCCGCGAATCAGAAATGCTTTATATTCAGACATCAAGTGAAGACAGCAAGTGAAGAACGTTTAGAGTCTACATACTGCTGAATTTCCAACCGACATGAGTGAACTCCTGGTTCCATATACACCATCAAGATGTCTGAGATCAAGTGGTACTAACCTCATTTCAGTATCGAGGTCACATCTTAAGAAATATGGAGAGCGAGCATTTACCTCATCAGGACCATCAGTTTGGAANAACAAAATCCTTTTTTAGCCATTCACTGCAAATAATGGCATAATGAGTATCGATACTATGAAAATTGTAGTGTCTCTCTACAGTACTTACTGGCTGGATCCGTGTTCATACTACAACTTCCTCCAACACACGTTCTGAACACGCCATAAGTGTTGTCATTGTCTAGTGTGGACCATTCAGTTGTGGTCATTCCCACCAGGTGGAAGACGAAGCCGATGAAATCTACGAGAAAACCGGCCACGAAGACGTAGAGAGCGCGCCTCCGGACTCCCATGATTGCTGGAATGATAATAATAATAATAATAATAATAATAATAATAATAATAATAATGATAACGATAATAATGTCAATAGAACTACTACAGCTACTGCTGCTACTACTACTACTACTACTACTACCACCACCACTACAACAACTATTACTACTATTATTATTACTACTTTTACTACTACTACTACTACTACTACTACTGCTACCACTACTACTACTACTACTACTACTACTACTACTTCTACTGCTACCATTTCTACTACTACCACCACCACCACCACCTCTGTTACTACAACTACTACTAATACTACCACTACGACTACTACTACTTCTATTGCTACTACAACTACTGCTATTAATGCTACTTCTACTACTAATAATAATAATGATAATAGTGATAACGATAACGGTGTTTTAAACACAACGTTACATTATTGTAATCCCATTAAACTAAGTCACTCCAGAAACCTTTTCAACTCTCTGATCACTAATGTTTTGAGGTATCCGCGAATCAGAAATGCTTTATATTCAGACAGCAAGTGAAGACAGCAAGTGAAGAACGTTTAGTATTTAAACAAAGTATCAAAAGGTCAATTTCGGCATAAAATGATGATATCCTCTTGCTGCTTTCAGCCCTCGAAACAGAAAAGATAACCGGTGGTGCTCAGTATCATTTACTATCTATTCAATAATGTTGGCATAAGATTCCTCCCCAATACGACGCAAAAGGACGATGGTGGGTTTTGAGTTTTTTTAGGTGTGTGACCAGCGTGTTATAATGCGTAACATGAAACCTAAGCATGACATCTTGTATGTACAGTCGATTCTGGTTAATCGTACTCCTGATAATGGCAACTTCTATTTAATTTCAAACATTTTCCACATCTCAAAATGTTATCATTTGTGTATTTACAGTCGAAGGATAATCATAGCTTCGTTTACTTGCAACTTTTCCTGTGCTCCCGAGAAGTTGCTGTTAAGCGAACTCGACTGCACATTGCTCTACATTGTATAATATAGTTCTATGAACACAACATTAAAAGTTGTCTTTTATGAAAAGCTTCACCTTCTTACCCTCTAATCATTCACATGTCATGTCAAGTCAATGACAACACAAATTCGAAAAGGCGAACCTAACACTGGCGTTCGTAGTTAAGAGAGAGAGAGAGAGAGAGAGAGAGAGAGAGAGAGAGGAGAGAGAGAGAGAGAGAGAGAGAGAGAGAGAGAGAGAGAACGCGATCAGTCTCTGATAATAAACATACACACGACCAGAGAGATGATAATCATAGGACAAACAAAGCTAATTACCGTAAGAACTTCACACTCAAACTTCACTAACTGATATAATAAGAACGTTTTGGTCTCTTAATTCCTCTGTCAGATTGTTTTTGGTCTACCCACGAACTGAACACCTTACAAACTCGAAATAATCAACCGGTAATCCAAACTTCGAGTAAATAATGAGATGACAATAATCTTGAACAACACGAATGAATCAGTACAAATAAACAGTGTTAACTAATAATACCCACCTCCTTGGTCCTAACGTATCCCTTCTCCTGACGACGGAAAAACTGTGCAATGTTTATCTGACACAACCACTGCAGGGTAGAACAAAAAAAAAAGGAGAGTAGAAAGTCATAAAAGAACTTTTTATTTCATCTAGAACTCTGTTGCATCCGTCTTAGAAATGCAACCAGTATTGGGAAATTGTTGACTGTGGGACGACGTAGCGAGCACGGGGTGGAAGTTTGAGGGACTATGATTATGTATGAAGAATGAAGATAGAGGTACAAACGGATTTGAAGAACTGGCTAGATAGTTACATTGCTTTGACAGCAGCATTAAACAGGTGGGCGGAAAGATGTAGGCGGAAATAGACAGACAGACAGATTTACAGACAGACAGGTAGGCAGGAATATAGATAGATAGATAGATAGATAGATAGATAGATAGATAGATAGATAGATAGATAGATAGATAGATAGATAGATAGATATGTAAAATTGTTTCATAGAATACTTCTTAAAATATTTACTTCTTTTATCTATCGTTAACCTCCTTGATCAAACCAGTGACAGTTAATCTATCGATCTAAGATCTTCACCAGAACCTGATCTAGCCATGCTCCAAAACAGGTCGCGCCAACGACGAGATCGTTACCAGAATAGGCGAGTGGAACACACAGATCAATAATATTGATTTTTAAGCCGATAACTTTCAATAACGCACACACCACGCCTTAAGAAGTCGCTTCTCCTCTTTAACTGTATTCTTTGCTGTCAATTTTTGGTTGTATATTTAGCAGTGGCGGTTACCTCACACGATCTTAAGTCTTTAAGTGCTTTCCCGATGAAGAAAATTAAAGTGTAATTCAGTGCAACATTGAATAAGTCATAACTTCTTAGGAGTTACCTGTTATTGAATGGGTAGAACTATGGTATCCGATTTACCGTGTTGTCAGTAAACAAGAAGGAAGGATACGGAGGGATGGCATCACAGTGTTCCTCACTTTATCAGAATCATAGGTGGGAGAGAAGATGATTAATTAATGACCTTAGTCCCGTTGCTATCTCGTGCTGCAAGACAGAGAAAGAAAACAGGCTCATGATGTAATATGCTCACATTATTTGTTGTTGTTGTTTTTTAAAGTTTGTGTGTGTGTGTGTGTGTGTGTGTGTGTGCGTGTGTGTGTGTGTCTGTTTGTGTGTATGTGTGTGCGTGTGTGTGTGTCTGTTTGTGTGTGTGTGTGTGTGTGTGTGTGTGTGTGTGTGTCTGTGTGTGTGTGTTTGTTTGTTTATATCATAGGAAGAAGTGGGGAAGAAAACCATTATCGTGAATGTGACATTTCGGTGAGCGGACATTGACGCTAACCTTCTCCTATCGACTGTCATGCAGGTTGACGGTTCCGTCCTAATTTTTATCTACAGTACAACAATTTCAGATTTCAAAAATGGCGTCCGCCACTCCTGATCCACCTATGTAGTATGGATAATAACAATTTACTTATTAGTACAACTACGGCTATTGGGGATACAAGCACACAGCAGTCTCCTGATTAATCATGATGGAAACGTAAATAATTATTATGAAATTAAAAAAAAAAAGTGGAAATACAACATTCATTCAGCTCGTAGGGAAATAGATTTACAGCGTTATACAACGTTATACATCTCATTCATAATACAGACATAGAACAATACACAGCATACATGTAAATACATAATATTACAAATGAAATACATGATATAGTTATTGCTGGTTGTCAGCCGAGTAGCGCCCTGATTTATCTTGCTGATAATGATCAAAGTCATCTAGTATCGAAGAGAGGAAAGTCAGAATATATGGCTGGCTGGCTTTGTGTAGTTGTGCGGTAAACAAGTTCACACCAGTTTTTTTCTATAATAAGATTTTTCTTCTTCTTTTTTTTTTAATTAAAATGGACNCCGCCAACCCCTTCCCCTCCCCCATACAGAACTTATTAAAGCTTTCACCAAACATGCCGCAGATAATATAGCCACACTTCGCATAGCGATCTGGAATGTTGGAATGTTCCTGGTGTTTGCCTCTGTAAGGTCGTATCTTTCTTCCATTATGTGATCTATAGACCACTCTCAGCTATCAAGCATACACAGCCATCCGGACATTGCAGGCCACAATTCCAAAAAAAATATTTACTTTCGCTTTCCACTTTTCCATTAGAGCTGCTCAAATGAAGGCATCGTGATGAAGTAATTTCCTTTTAATAGAGGCTTCAAAGATATTTTTTTTTACCTCTGAAAGCATACGTTTCATTAGTAGATTTAGTACTTTTAATTACAATAAACGTTTGATGACCATCACCAATGATGCAATACTACCACCACAACCAGCACCATCAGCATTACCATTTCAAACCAAAACTTTCACCACCACCACTACTACCACCGTCGCCGCTGCCAGCACCAGCACCAGCACCGCCATCACCACCACTACCACCACCACCAACAACAACAACAACAGCAACACAGAACATCACCAACATCATCAACATCACCATGATCACCATCACTCCTACTGTTACCATTGCTGCCGCCTGCTGCAACCACAACAAAAACAACACTATTCACTCTTATTGTCATTAAGTACATGATCACTAATCTCTGTACTACTACTATTACAGATATTGCTACAACATTAAAAACAAGAACCTTTATTTCGTCAACTGGAAATAAAAGAACCCAGAGGTCCGAAAGCAGGCCCAGTCATTGGCCTGCCTGCACAGTGATCCTAAGCGGGGATAAACTACGACTCCACACCCCCATTTCAATTCGGCCGGAGGTTACCACCCGTCCAGCCCCAGGAGTTCATAAAAAGCCTCTTTGCAACTCTCAGGTTCCCCCTCCTGTGTTCTTTGGAGGGGTGACTTGGCGAACTTGGTGGGCGTGGAATTGACCACACGAAATGCTCTGATACCAGGAAATAAAAGAACTATTTTGGAAGAGGGCAGGTATTGCGAAAAGAAGATTATTTGTCTTTAACAGCAGCAGGAGCAACAGCAGCGGCAGTAGTAGTAGTAGCAGCAGCAATAGAAACAATAACCATAACAACAACAAACAACATTAGCAGAAGTAGTAGCAGTAGTGCAAGTGATAGTTAATAGCACTGGTACCAGTCGTTGTTGTCGTTGTTGTAGCAGCAGCAGTATTAGTAATAATTGTAGCAGCAGCTCTAGTAGTAGTAGCAGCAGCAGCAACAGTAACAGTAGCAGTAGTGTTGGTCATAGCATATTATATATGTGGACGGAAGAATAATACAATGCAGCTAACAGTCACAGTGGTGCTGGTAGTAGTGACAACAGTGGTCGTAGTAGTAAAGATGTTGATAGGAGTGGTAGTGTCTTTTCGGACGGTCAGTAAAATTTTGAATTGCTGTATGGCTAATATTGTCGCAGCTTTTAATGCAGCATATTATAATATACTTTCTATAATAGAGAATGGTTCTCCCGCCACTATCCAATGGAAACTACACTTGTGAAAAAAGCGATCAGGGCTGCCCAGTTTGTGGTTACAGACCTGTAATAGGGTTGGACCCTTTTTTCCTCTATGGGCTATATTAACATTTTGAGCTGCCCTCTGAACCCAAAGTTTTAGCTTTCACCCAGACCCATACCAGATTGAAGCCCATTATGTGGGACAAATTTTAAGACTTACCCAACCCTAGCAAACCCATTGAAATTTTGAGCTGGGTTGCTATTTGTAAACAGACCCTACATATTTCACTGGTCAGTGCCAAACCCCTCCTCTTCCGCCTGAGCACACCCTTGACCTGGTAGTTCCAGCCCAGGGCTAAATAGTACCTGGTAAAATAAAGTAAAATGGACACAGATTCCCACGATATCAAAATTTCCCTCTTGGAGCCCGTATTACTGGAAGCAGGGCATGCCAAAAGAGGGAAAAGGGAAGATGAAATATACCCCCTAAGTTCTAGGACCACAAAGTCAAAGTACAATTACAGGCCTGTAACCTTTGTTTGGTCCCTTCAATTTGACGAAAGGGAACTACAGTAATTAAGGTCTATGACACCTATTGATTTTTCTTCTTTTGGCCCTATTAACATTTTGTGTTATTCTACATATACCACTGTGATTTGGGGAAATTTATTCCATTGAGGTTAAAGGACTTCTTTTGCCCGATCTTTTAACGGGAAGAAAAAGGGGGGTCAACGCCCAAAATTTTTCACAAATGTCTTTTGAAAAAGATCACCTCAAATTCTGATTTGGTCCCCAAATTTCNCCCAAATTTTCATTTGGCTGGTTTTGACCGCGTGCGAATACATAGGCCTACACACTTTATTTTTTAGTCTAGAAGGCTCAAATTGTACCTGAAACTTCAAAATTGGATGCTTTATTTAGATCACAGGTCATTTTACACATTTCTACACTCTGATACGGGCTGGCAGGGCCCCCACAATGAGGGATTTTATATATTAGTGGAATAATTGGGTTGTACACAATGAGTGATTTGCCCTTCTAATAGGTGTCACAAACCGAAAGCTACGGCCTTCTTTAGCAAAAGAAGCGTCATGATAGTTTGTTTCGTTAAATTATTAAGACTGACTATCACAGCGACATACCATCTACATGGTGTTTTACAAAGTTAGGTGGTTGCATGGTTCTCTTGGAATCCTTAGAACAAACTTTGGGTAAGTGTCTCATCTATATTAATAAAACGCTTCAGCCAAATTTGTGTCACAGATTTCTTGAGAACTACATAACGTAAAAAAAACATGCGGTTTTTACCTAAATTCGTAGAAAAATACACAAAAAGTAACTATACACATCAGTCCTCTTGATTCTTTTTATCCTTTAAAAAAAAAAAAAAAAGAATGTATATAGCAACGAAATACAATCTCCGATAGATCTTTTCAATCCGCCCGATTCGCCAATCGTCCAACTTTTTCACGGAGTCTAATGCATTCGTCTATGATGCCTTTCGGTGCGGTAGGTGTTCTTTCGCCGCTGGTGCGTTACCTGCCTCACCTGCCATGGAGCTATAAAGAACACTGGACTGCGTACACCCCTTTTCGCGTACACCGCCGGCGCGCAACTAACATGGCGGACGACCTAGGGCAAGGTCAGTGTTGCCACTCTGGACTGATGGTTTTCCCCTACAGCGAGGCTAATTTTTCCCTACATTCTCCTTCGCGCGAAGTGTATGATTGGCCATCATTTTATTCTTTGCAATGTTGTATCCAATCTTATGAGCACTTTCCCCTACATTTGACAGTTTTCCCTGTAGGGTTCCCCTACCCCTTACGAAAAGCCATTTTCCCCTACAGTAGGGGAAAATCCCTACGAGTGGCAACACTGTGCAAGGTACGAGCGAGCGGCTGCTTTGCTGCCTATAGTATTAGTAGGCCTACCCTTATCTAGCGCTCTCTCTCTTTCTCTCTATCTCTATCTCTCTATCTCTATCTCTAGCTAGGCTTTCGTTTTGTGGTGGCGATTACAAGTGGTAAATAAAATACAGTGTTAGGAAATTAAAGAATAAATAAACAATTANCGTACTCCAAATCTTGGAGAACGCAGCAGTTCAATCATACTCATAATATGAGCACAGATCTCCTCCGCGGGAGCGTTTCCCACATCATTATCCCCAATCATTAAAGTCAAAATCTCCGGCCGTCTCTTTTCTATCACCAATAGCTCCTCCTTCAACAAGGTACTCACTTTCAGCCCCCCACGTCCGCGAATAAAGACATGTGCCTCCAACCACAAATTGCTACTAACAATATTATCCGTTTCAACAAAGGTTTTAAAACGAGCTGCGAATGAGTGGCCGACAATCCCTATTAACGGAGTCGAGACTGCTTGAGCCATAGTCGATCGCACGCTAAGGTTATGACCTACTTACCCTTTGGTCCGATTGTGTTTATACTGCTGCAATCTGCTCACACTGACAGCTTCAAGTAGCACAGTAGCAGCACAATAGCAAGGATGTTTGTAGGCCAGGCAAGATGAAAGGTAGCTCACTAAAACAATATCTTATAAGCAAACGAAGAGAAATGGATGCAAGCAACTGAAGAACAACAAGATTTAACAAATTAGGGACGCTGATTACAGTGGTTGTCTACGCTACAGTGATTGTCTAAATTGGAACTGACGCTATCCTGCCCTCTCCTTCTCCCCCACGCTATGTTGTGATTGGTCTCTTGACCAGTGACCTTGTCTTTTCATTGGTCATTTCTTTCTTGTTTACTGACCCCTTTTTGTGTACCCCATACATCAACTCTCCGCATAAATTCTATTTTTTTTCAAGGATCTTTACTCATCCCTCCGCTTGCCCTGCTCTTAAGAATCAGAACTTCGGACAAATAAATCCTAAGGTTTCTGTATTTTAATAGATATTTCGACGACAGGCAAGGAGGAATGTCGATGGGGGTCGACGACTTTGAAAATAGCAGCAAGGGTGTTTCGTGCTGCAAGGAAAGAGAGCAATGGGATGTCGATGAAATAAGGAAAAGTAGTCATTAGTGGTGACAGTTGTCATTAGTGGTGACAGTTGTCATTAGTGGTGATAGTTGTCATTAGTGGTGACAGTTGTCATTAGTGGTGACAGTTAAGTGGTGATTGGAGCTGGGAATAGAAAATTGTATTATCTAGAAACGCACCCATGAAGTATAATAATATCATCCCGTCTGTGAGTATCCAGTGAACCAGAGACAGGTTCTGATATTGAAGAATATTGATTTTCTTAGTGAATAGTCAGTGATAAATATCCGACCTATACTCTGTTCCTTCAGGACCCAAATATACAGTAACGGCTGATCTGCACATCCACTCTGTGAGTGTTGAGGCAAGTAAATCACATACTACGCAATGCAAGAATGTCTACAACTGGTCGCTGTAGAGCAAAAGTAGACCATCCTACAGTTGCTGCGTTTTGAGAAATTGAAGGATGAAGTTTTCCAAAACTATAAAATCGATGTTCTCGGTTGCTATTTAAGGCCCCGCACAGAGAGGCCACCGAATAATTATGTTTCGGCGTATCGGTGACATACTCACTCTGCGCCGATCTTTCCGAGGGTAGAACATTTATAAAGGACACATATTTTCAGCGCACTTCTCAGTTGAAAAAGTCCCCAGTCCAGCTCTATGACGTCACATATCCGGTGACGGCCCACTGACGGGGCACTCCGAGCAGCGGCTGTCAGTGAGTAGGAATCAAAATTTCATTCCTATAAAATAAGCTGCCACCGATCCCGCAGATCGGCGTAGAGAGTAGGCCGTGTCTCTGTGCGGTTGTAGAAATTCTATAGATTGATTCTTATAGCTTTCGGCGCATAGAGGTTAGGTGACATAAATCGGCCGCCATGTTCTCCTACTAAGATAGCATTTGAAAACTTTACACTAAGGTTGATAGTACATTCCATAACAAAAATCTAAATTAACATCAAGTTAATACTTTACAGAGACTAAGAAATTCACAAAACTTAATTGATTGGCCCTCTTTTACTCTTTTTCAGTTTCAAATGCAACATCCTACACTAAATAAGTAAACAATTACTTGAATAAGTAAATGAATAAGTAAATAATTACTTTATGTTGCCTGTAAGTTATAAAGACTTGTAAAAGAGGAACGTTGGTGTTAGAAGTCCCTACAGGCAAAAAAAAAAAAATAAAAATCGCAATTTAACCGATATTTATAGCAAGATTAAGTCAGTATCTATTAACAGAGCTTGTTATCATCAAAATATTGGATGGTCCACGCATGCTTTACAGCCACTAATTACAGATCTAGGGAAAGAAGGTTTGCCCGGCAGAGGCGGCAAAACAAAACAGGCTTTGCGGCTACGTGCACTTTAACGCACTAGAATCTTACAGTGGGTTGCAAGTGAAATGCCACTGAATATTTTTTAACAGAGCTCTGAGATCTAGTTTTGTCCTGTGAGCTGCCGAGTAGATTTTCTACTGAGTACAAAGAGGGTATAATATATAAAGTATAGTCTCACTTACGATGAATTACAGGTGTGGNAAGGAGTGGCATTCACAAGTAGTGTAGGACAGTGCACGGTTATTATTCAAGATGAATAGATATTGATGCTGTTATCTTACATCTGCAATAGAACTTTTTTTATGAACTCCAACTCATCATTACAATACGCCAGCGGACAAAAGTATTATACTGTGTTCATAAATAAATGAACACGTTTTTTTTTTTTTTCTTAAACCTTTGATATCATTCTCCTAGTAAATGGATCGTTTTGAAAGTGTGCATATATGCTCCTAGACCAGTTTGTCTAAACAGGATTTTACCCCTTCTGTGTTCATGGTAAGCATTTGCCTAATAGAAAAGCTAAAGTTTAATTTTTTTTATTTTTTTAAAGTGGCTAGATTACTACCATTTGATAAAGCATTTAGCCGTTTTACTGTAATCTGACGTCAAAGGAAGTATCAAAACATACCTGAATTGCAAGTTGGTTATTTGAATCGTCACATCCGATAAAAATGAAACACCAAATGCATCGGAGAAGACTGGAATAGACTTATCTACAGTAATCATAAGGTCGAAGACATATTTTTCGGTATAATACCGAAAAATCATTATCCCATTTCACGAAAGCGAAAATGCTGCAGATAATACCAGTCTGATATTATCAGCTTAACACAATGTTCAGTTATTTCAAATTTCATCCAACAACCAAGGAGAAGATTATGTGTGTGTTCGAGTGGTGCCTGCACAAAGACCGTATCGTTATATGAATTATATAAAGGAGTTAAGGCCTTTGCGCAGGCTCCCCTCGATTATCTTTAGAGATGATCATGTTATGATAATGAGAGAGTCAGCTGCCGTATCGATAATGATCTATCTGACAATGACAAAGACAATAGCAATAACACTATAACCCAGAGGATTGTTGCTGTATATTATAGCATAATTACATAAGGAAAAAATCGATGACACCATCCTTTAAAAGAAAAAAAAAACGTGCATCACATTTGAGTTCTATTTTCGTCCGTGTTACTGAACTGCGTCAGGTGTTTATCCCTCTGTCAGGACGTCTCTTAAAATATGGATGACTGACCCATTGCGAAACTTGAACAAATGGCAAGACAACTTGGAAAAAGCATGCATGCATGTTAACTTCGTGATGCCTTGATAGAATTAATTCTTTAAAGGATTAATGTTTTATTAATAGAATTAATTCTACCCGTCAGCTCGTAACGTTTATTGCGGTAACAGAATAATACATGCCCATTTCCTTGCCAAAAGCTGGGCGTGGCGGTCGAATTTTGCAGCCCAGTGTCAGCTTATCGGCCGTTAGACAAAACGTGCAGCGGTCGTTATCCGTAACAATGGCCACGTACCCAGCGGGAGGCTGGACCCGAAACGCCTTGCTCTGCAAGCGCAAAGTGAAGATTGATCTAGTATAACTAGTAAGATGGCGTTCTGCTGAAGCACCAACAGGCCATCATAAGCCTCCAGGATTTCTCCTCCTCATCCTCTTCGCAGAAAATAATGTGGTTTTTTACTTTATGGGTAATGCTACACTGTAAACACCACCTTCCTATCACGAGAGAAGTCAATGTCCATGACCTGTACAGTCTACATATCCTTAGCCAGCCGACAGGCAAAGACATTACTAGTCTAGTCACATAATAGTTGGTAAGACGAAAAAATGGGTGTTGTCATCGTAAGTAGTAAAATTAACGTAGACAGCGTTGCGTTGTTTTAGGTAGGACATTGTCAGGAGACTGGAGAGCGACTACCATGGATTTAAATCGTCATACAAAATCTTCTGTAATGGTAGCAGAACATCTCAAACTTCCTCCGCCTAAACAAAAAGGACTAAGATCTAAAATCGTTCCCCGTGAAAAAAAAAAAAAAGGAGAAAATATAATTTAGATCCAAAATAACATCATTTCAGTTCTTCACGCTCATTCAATAATTAATGTGCCAAAGTGCCAAAGCCTTTTGGTGGGTTTTTTTTTGGTTTTTTTTTAGTGTTTTTTTTTTTAAGTTTTGAGACCTGTGGCGCAGAGCCAAACACTGAGGAGATGTAGTTTAACTTAAACAACTGGAGGAAATAACAGGAAAAAATAATAAGAAATTTAAGATAAATGAAATATTAATACAAACAATAAAATCATCAAAAAATGACGTAGGTAAATGTGGAATGAACGAGAATTGTTGTACGAAAATGGAAGCTGAAGCTCGGCAGGATGGCGGCAATCATATATGGCTTCATCTTAACAACAGCCTTCTGTCGGAGAAGGATGTGGCAAAAATTATTGGTGGTCTGTAAGTTAATGAACGAGGCAAGGATATTATTATAAAAGCAAAATCACCCGCAGGTCAATGCTGTGTTTTCTTTCGTCAAGGATATCATTCAGCATGAAATTCTGAAAATGTTCAGCATTAAAGAATTTGTTACCCTGAGGAAGCTTAAATGCTGGCTAAAAGAGCACATTCAGATTGACATTTCCAAAACATCTTTGTGGAAAATAGTGAGGAGTGCTGGATTCAGGTTTCGAAAGTGTCCACGGTGGAAGAGACATAATTTGTGAGAAACCGCATTTTAATATCTGCCAGATACAAATATCTTCGTGAAATTAAAGAGCGCCGCAACGAAGGCTATGATATTGTATACTTGGCTATGAGTGTATTTTTACTTCCTCCAAGGAGGTTATGTTTTTTTCCGATGTTTGTCTGTCGGTTAGTATTTACGCAAAAAGTAAATATTCCTGAAATTTCCTGGGAAGGATGGAAATAGGCCAATGAACTACTGATTAGATTCTGGTGGTGCATCTAGCACTGTGGCCACATAGATGAGGTGCGCACTGTTATTAGCTACAGAAATCAATCGCCCTTTATTTTAAGGGGTTAAAATATCGAAATTGGGCTTTTGGTATTTTTAGACACTTTGACCTCTTCTGCTATGAGAAAAATAACCTTTGAGGCCAGAAACATCCGTTTTATGCCCTGAAAGGGCACTTCTAGATGGTCATCTTAGCCTTGTATAAACACGCTATCAAAACTTCAATTGCGATTTTCTCAAAATGTTCTTTTTTTTCAGTCTTTCTTATTTCTAAACCGATTGACTTCAGATTTGACATATATATTTCCGACAACATAGGTTTTGATAAAATGCATCTATTTTTCTTGATTTTGGTCACGTTTTTGAAACGAAGTTGAATGTTGGGTGGAAAATTGAGAAAAATACACATCCATCAAACACATTATTTCAAAAATTTGTGACAGACATTGTATGAAAAATAAACAAAAACAAATGCATTTTATCTTTTTTATAGAGCTACTATATAAGTTTACAAAATTTGAAATGATTACATTCAATACTCTAGGAGCCTTAGGCTTTTGAAAATAGCTAATTTTCAAGACACAAAATTCAAGATGGCGGCATTGCCATGGCAACCGTATAGAAAAGCAAAAAAAAAAATCACACTTTTTCCCTAATTTGACCATGCCGAATCAGAATTTCAAGCTTAAAAAGTCCCTAATTCAAGCATTCACAATATCACTCCCAGGAGGCGCCCCCCCCCCTCCTTAGTCATGTCCCTTCATAGAATTCTTCACCACGGTATCTTTTGCTTTGGCAAAGGTCTGCGATCTCTGAATGCTTTCTAGATGAAACAGTTTTTTCCATAGAAGTGTACATCATTTCTTCCTTACATTTAAGAGCCCCATGATGAATTAAATGTATCTGCCTCTGCATTTTTGCAACCTTGAAAGTTGTGATAGTATTGTCAATTCTAATTTTTGGGGCCTAAAAATTTATGGTAGCTTATTATTTACTAAGCGCGAATAGGCGAAATAAAAAACGGCTTATCCTATAATAATCAAACTATGAAACATCTTAGGTCATCGGTCTACACACCTCACATGCAAATTTCCAATAAAATCAACCGCACAATTTTTGAGATATTGGACAATAAAGAGGGGCAAATGTTTCTGAACAGACTATAGTTGAGTTTACAACACTCCTTACTTTTGAGTAATATTATATCGAAAACTAAAAGCACTTGGATACTGAATACACAAATAGCGAATTATTTGTAACTTAGCTATGACGAATACACTGTGTGTATAACAAAAGGCTGAATGTAACAAAAACACACAAAAAAAGATTTGATGCAAGCAATACAGTTTAATAACATGCGTTGAATACAAGATCAAAGGTTTATTGAAAGCAAAACAATATGTGACAAAAGAGTGAAAAGTATTATTGCAGATTTAATCTATACTGTCTACTAAAATATTTATAACTATTATGGTTACAGGCCTGTAATTCTATTTTCACTATTGGGTCCTACGGCTTAAGGGTTATATTTCATCTCCCCTTTCTCCCCTTTTAGCATGCCCTGCTTCCAGTAATAAGGGCTCCAGGGAGTAAATTTTGATTTAATGGCAATCTGTGTCCATTTTACTTTATTTTGCTAGACACTGTTTAGCCCTGGGCTGGAACTGTGAGGTCAAGAGTATGCTCAGGCGGAAGACGAGGGTTTCGACGTTGACCAGTGAAAAGGGTAAGATGTGTTTACAAATAGCAACCCAGGTCAAAATTTCAGTGGGCTTGCTAGGATTAGGTCGGTCTAAAAATTTGGGACATACAATGAGCTGAAATCTGATTAAGTCTGGGTGAAAAGCTAAAACTGAGTTCAGAAGGCAGCTCAAAATGCTAACATAGCCCATCGAGGAAACAAAGTCCCGATCTCACTACAGGCGTGTAACCTTAGTAGACCCAAAGAATTTCCACAGTAAAACACGTGTAGCTGATCTCGATACTGGAGATGACTCATGACAGTAAGAGGTCATACTCACAGACATCCCTTTCCAACTGGCTACTGGCTACCAAATAATATACCCTGAATCTGGAAGTTGACACTGTCTGTCTGTCTGTCTGTCTGTCTGTCTGTCTGTCTGTCTGTCTGTCTGTCTGTCTGTCTGTCTGTCTGTCTGTTTTCTGAATTGATGGTATCAGAAGGATTACTGTACTATACTGTCAATATGCTTTGTGAATTGATGGTATCAGAAGGTTTACCGTACTGTTAGTATGATTTGTGATTGTGCACCCTCTCTATGACAAAGCTGACAGTATAATGCTTTGTAAGTCTGAATCTCTGGAGATGTATATATATAATGATGTTGGTAATAGTACTAAAAAATTAAGAAGAGAATAAAGTACAGAAAAAAACCCAGAAGAGAAAGAAAGAAAGAAAGAAAGAAAGAAAGAAAGAAAGAAAGAAAGAAAGAAAGAAAGAAAGAAAGATGTAGACAACGAAGAAGTGAGTGGAGAAAAAGAAGAAGTTTATGCCAAAGAAAAAGAGAGAGAAGAGGAAAATAAAGAGGACAAATAGGAGGAGGAGGATGAGGAAGAGGAAGAAGAAGAAGAAGAAGAAGAAGAATAAGGAGAAGAAACAGGTGTAGTGAGCAACTTCTAGTGTTATGTCCATGAACCTAAGCTAGATAATCTCAGAGCACTCACGATCAGAGAGATAATCTACAAAGTGTGGCCTGAGGTGGAACATAGGCCGCAGACCGTACGCTCAGTTTTACACATACACGTGACTGTTACCGAGATGATAGATAGATAAATGGATAGACTTCAAAAGGTATAACATTGTTGTTTGAATAGATAGCAACGATCACATTACGAAAGCATCAACTGCTCCACAATCCTCAACAGTTAACTCACCACAGCTGCGGTATATCACAAGTAACAGAAGGTACAGTTTTAGATTGGCTAGCGTTCTTAGTATGTTGCTGCTGCTGTTGTTGTTGTTGTTGTTGTTGTTGTTGTTGTTGTTGTTGTTGTTGTTGTTGCTGCTGCTGCTGCTGCGGATCAAACTTTAATTGACACACAGACTCACTTTCTCGCAGAACTCGGGCAAACAATTAAATACTTCAAGATATAAATACCGCTAATTTTCGGATCACTTGATAGTTACTGTGTAAAGAAAAGGTAATCGCCAGGGCAGTTGATAACTACTAGTCAAATGCAAGCGATTCCACTCAATATCAACATTTCGAGAGCATGGAAAAGATGTTGTTAAGGAGCTGCGATAAACCACTGACTTTTAAACCTACATGAGAGGTTTTATTACGTAAAAATATGTTATGATTATGCGCAAGTTCCGATTAGCCAGAATGTGATTATGCGACATATACTGTATTATGGTAAACTGCAGGGGAATACAACTTCTGGTTGGATTAGTAAGTCGGATAGGTGCACAGAACACTGGTGAAATTATAAAATAGACAGCTAAGAGACACATTATAAGTGGACGTTCATGACCGTTTGCGCCTGTCAGCATCCTGCCAGAAAAAAAAAGGAAGATCCAGAAAATAATAACATTTTATAAAGGAGACATGTTCCCACTATACTGTCATATGATTTGATTCTATTGCCCTTGACGTCATTGATAGCAGAGTGAAGAGGATATATTATCTCAGTTCCAGCTACTCTCGTGTATGCCTTCACTTATGCCATGTTGTATCTCTGTTCCACTGACTTCAATCCAAGAATGAAGGGCATCTTGCATAACGTGCATCCCAGTATCGTGCGTTTTGCCTCATTCTGGATCGCGGTTCAGCCTGCCACACTAAGATTTGGAGAGTATCAAGATGACCAACTATCAGTTGAAAAATAGAGGTGGGAAAATGTACCTATCGAGGACAGAAGCTGTAATCTATGCCAAATTCACAATGCCACCGGCAATGAATTCCATGTCCCGTTTGAGTTTCGTGTGGGAAAATGTACCTATCGAGGACAGAAACTGTAATCTATGCCAAATTCACAATGCCACCGGGGATGAATTCCATGTCCTGTTTGAGTTTCGTGGACTAGAAATTAACAGAGGAAAGTATGTTTCGATACATTTATATAAAAGACCAAATATACATAAGACAAAAGAACTCTTCAAACGAGTATCAAAGAACACACTTGGAAGAATATCTATATTTATTGTGATTATTATAAAATTATATAAATAAAAATGTTAGTTACATATTACAAAAAATGACCAGCCTGGACTCCGCAAATGGCGCTGGATTGGACACAAGCTCAGAAAACCTAGTGGAAACATCACCAGCCAATCACTGCAATGGAACCCACAAGGAACATGAGGCAGGGGAAGGCCACAGGAGACATGGAAACGATGCACGGAAAGGGTCATGCGAGAGATGAAGCTCACTTGGAACGAGCTTGGAAAGATGGCCCAAGACAGGGAAAGATGGAATTCGCTTGTACGTGGCCTATACCCTGCTAGGGGTGAAAGGCATTGATGATGATGATGACGTGGATATTCACTTCTGTATTTCTCGCAACTTCGAAGCATATTTAAGCATATTTTGTATATTTTAGTACCTGTACTTAACTGTCTTTAAAGACGTATTGTATAATCTGTCTTATCTATCCTACCATTTGTTAATTGTAATCTTGACGGCCTTCATACCGTCAAGCACGGTCTAGGCGTGAATAATAAAACTTGATAAAACATGTTAAAAACCAAGCCATTGTCGATCATTGACGGAACCAGATGCTTCATACAGGACAGTAAAGATTTCCAACCCTATGATCACCATATTCCTCTGAGCACAAGAGTCCCTTTCTTGCCCTCTCAACGACCCAGCCAATATGGTGACGAAAAGATAAGCTGCGGTCGTATGTGATCCTCAAGACGTTCATTCTGTCACACCGCATTACATTCTCTCCATCTAACTGGACAGCGGGTAAGTCCTCGGATCCAATTCTTTAGAAACTTGTCTCCTGCAGCATCAAAAGGCAAATATTATGGAAAGCTGCAGCAGAGGAACTCCATCTCGGACGTTTAACCGGCCGATGCTATCAACCAAATGTCTTCTCTTCTCTTCTCTTCGCTTCTCTTCTCTTCTCTTCTCTTCTCTTCTCTTCTCTTCTCTTCTCTTACGTGTTTTGTCACTTCACACATGCCATTTCAATAGTCTCCTTCTTCCTTCACCCCTCATGTACCACATACCCCCGCACACTCTTTCCGTCCCAACCTCCCAATCTGTAACTGACCTACCCCCTCCCAACAAAATCTATCGAAACTCTTATTAAGTTAAGTTTCAGATTTGTCATGTTTTAATGTCACAGTGTGCCTTGGAGCCAGCCAAAATGAGACCATAATAATATATCGTTTCCTACGAAATGTTTGAAAGTGGGTAAGACCAGGGCCATTTCGTATCAATGTTTTGCTTGTGCAGAAATCTAGAGTAAAATTATTTCTTTACACATTTTTTGTTTAATGGGCAAATGGTACCCACGGTTGAATAAATTTGAGTTTATGCTAGGTACAGAAGATGAAAATCTATTTTAAGGATTGGCAGGCTAAGGTTCTCAACATCCACTGAAAAAAGTAGGTTTAAAAAAAAACAACATTTTTCCAAAGTTTGAAAAATGACAGCTCTATTTCGTTGTCAGCAAGTAGTGAGTTTGGCTTCCTCTGATTTTTTTTCCTTTTTTGCATTAGATGTAATGGCCCCCGTTCACTTCAGACATGTTTACCTCGGGCCAGAACAAATGTAAACAACTTTTATTTTTTCCTTTTACTTAACAAAATTGCAGACATTAAGATTTCATGTCATATCAACAACTTGATCAGCCAAACAGCGACTTAATCCTCGTTTTGACTGGCTGCAAGTATATTACTGTAGACTGGTATTTGTACACTGAACATTTATATGTCACATTTACAGGCAGATATGAAGACCTGGATTCTATTTCTGGCTTCGTTCGCAATGATCCTGGATCAGTCATTGTCGTCTGTGCTGGTCGGCCGTGATGACGAAATTGCGGCATTGGATTCTGTAAGTATTGACCCACCAATCCATCCATCCATCCATCCATCCATCCATCCATCCATCCATCCATCCATCCATCCATCCATCCAATCACCCATCCATCCAATCACCCATCCATCGATCCATCGATCCATCGATCCATCCATCCATCCATCCATCCATCCATCCATCCATCCATCCATCCATCCATCCATCCATCCATCCATCCATCCATTCCTTTATTCCATCCATCCATTCCTTTATTCCATTCATCCATCCACCCATCCATCCATCCATCCACTCATCCATCCATCCATCCATCCATCCATCCATCCATCCATCCATCCATCCATTCCTTGATTCCATCCATCCATTCCTTTATTCCATTCATCCATCCACCCATCCATCCATCCATCCACCCATCCATCCATCCATCCATCCATCCATCCATCCATCCATCCATCCATCCATCCATCCATCTCATGTACGCGTAGGTTAACATAGAGTTGTTTCATGTCCAGGAGGTCCAGGTCCACGATGCTCCTGGTCCTGTTGAGGAGATCTTTGATTACGAGGCCTATCTCGAGTATCTCGTAAGATTTTGATATCATATAAGCTACTATAGTTCACCGGAAAAAAAACAACAACAACAGAGTTTTTGAAATATTGTAGATGATGGTCATACAGACATTACTAATGCTCATGGCGGTTTTATAGGTGGATTGTGTCTGTACACATCGAAGGTCCTATCGTAGTTACTACGATAGGACCTTCAAAGTGTACAGACACAATCCATTTATAAAACCACCATGAGCAAACATAGTTTTTTTGGCAATATTAAATTTGTTTCTTGACGGATTAAAAAAAAATGTGCATGTGAGGTGACACTAAGTAGCCTTTATAGAATTTTAAAAATTGGATTCTGTCCGATGTTTGTAAGTAGGTTATTTAGTAGCTACAGAATGGGTACCTAAACTCCAGTCCTTGTGAATGAAATGACAGAAGTTTTACAGCATTGCGAGATATGACATATATTATCACTTAGATATGACCAGTGGCGGTTCGTACCTTCAATAGCTGGGTGGGCAAGCCGCAAAATAATAACATGCAAAACTGAGTTATTAATTAAAATATAGGGCATATGATTAAACTATGACTCGTCGGCTGATGAATTTTTTTTTCCCTTAAATAAACTCAATTTGAGTGAAAATGTGGAATTCACGTAATTAGATGTAATGATTATGTCACTGCTGTAAATTATGAATTTTTTTGATTCGCAAATCCATGCCCTATCCAGTAATAAACGCGTCATAATCATGGTTAGTTCGCCTATAGGTTACAGAAGCCTAATCAGATTTGCGTCTTTAAGCCAATAAACTGCTTCTCTGCGCCTAGTTACAAGAAATTCCGCACTCTTTAAGTCTTCTTTAATAGTTTCGAGTATTCAATGAGCTCATTAAAAACAATGTTCAAGATAAGGGTTTTTCATTTCGTATTCGAGCTAAGAACCGATACATCGAAAGGCGTAAAAAAGCTCACTAGCGCCACAGCGAAGGACACACCGAAATCGAAGTAAACGACCCAAACATCAGCTGTAGTTTAAACTGTAGTTTAGTCAGGAGAGAGTGCACACTAACTCGCTGGCAGATTCACAAATGTAGGGCCAATTCCTCATGTCCAAAGGATACACTTTTGAATGTCTTCCTAAGGCATATGATTAAACCCTATGTTTATCCAATTAGGAGTCTGTAACCTATATCAGTTGAGCGAGTTTTCTGAGGAGAGTGTGAAAACTGTATTAGACAATGCAAGGAAATAATGACAATTTCAAGCTTTTTTTTTTTTTCCCCTTAACATAAATAACCAAGGCAAGGGCTTTGTGGCGTACGTTGTCTGTGATATTTATTGGATATATTGGGTTGTAAGTATCACGTTTGCTTATCTATAACTGTGACATTCAAAAGTGCCCATTTCCAGTCTGCAACTGCTCGAAAAAAAAAAAGAATAAAGCTGTATATTAGACTACTAACTACTATATCGTACGAACGCAATTTGGGCTTTGTGAAACGCCAACGCTATGTCATTATTCTAACTTCCGTTTCTTCCATCATACTATTTCTCCATCTTTTATGTATCCACAGATCCGCGTGGGCCTTATACAACCCTGAATTTTCCTGAAAAACGTCGAAGCAGATTCCGGG
This sequence comes from Ellobium chinense, assembly GCA_033807755.1. Taxonomy (NCBI): domain Eukaryota; kingdom Metazoa; phylum Mollusca; class Gastropoda; order Ellobiida; family Ellobiidae; genus Ellobium; species Ellobium chinense. The sequence goes on from JAWQUT010000319.1 coordinate 226,154, forward strand.
CATGGCATCAGATGATCTCTACAGCGCTAATACCATCCAGCACTTCTAAAGAGGGGACAAACATTTTGGCAGCATCTTAAAAAAATATGAAGTGAAGTAGAATACGTACATCAACATCAGTTACATTAGAGATACATTGTCAAGAGTTAACATCATCAAGGGGGATATCATCAAGAATTACACCACAAGAGTTCCCCTTCAGGAGGTTACATCATCAAAAGTAATATGCACCAGGCGTGACAGGATCAATTTTAGCAACAATACTATATTATTGGGAACAAAAACAAAAACAAAATTCAACAACAACAACAAAAAAAAAAAGAAAAATAATGGCCGAAACAGTAGCACATAACCCAACAACAACAGTTTTTACGAACTGAAATCTTTCTACACCCCAACAGATGCTACCGGATTTTGCTATTGATATAACAGTTAACTGGAATCTAATACAGACAAATCGAAATATGTGGCTAGCTTTGTGTGTTTCTTCGGTATACTTGCTCACAGTCTGGTTCACACTATAAAGAATTACTCTTCAGTTTGTTGGAACTGAAAGTAAATAGCAGAGCTTCATCTATCCTGGCCTTGTTTAAGTGGGGATGGAGTTTGGATGTGCGGGGAATGATTTTAGTGTAAGTGTGTGTGTGTGTGTGTGTGTGTGTGTGTGTGTGTGTGTGTGTGTGTGTGTGTGTGTGTGTGTGTGTGTGCGCGCGCGTGTGTGAGAGAGAGAGAGAGAGAGTGACGGAGAGGAAGAGAGAGAGAAGGAGACAGAGAGAGTATGCCTTATTCTGAAAAAAAAATAAAGAGATGGAGTATTAAGGGATTAAAACTTGTTTTGTACCTCTATTTTTCAGATTAAGACTTCTCAGAATTTGTAATAGACATAATCAAATGTATAAGAGCATATCGTGACCTAAGAAAATCTATCGTAAAATAGCTAGTTTGACATGTATTATAGTTTTCCCTCATTAATGTAGACCAGCATTGACAATACAGGCCTATAACCTCCGTAATGCACTGTGAACTGTGCCAATGTGTGTAACCTTCATTGTCTAGGTGGCGCTGGTGGGGCCGTAGCCTCATTTTAGCCCGAGTGTCCCGTCTTGTTATTTATAGTATTTGATTCCATGACGTAATAACGGTTCTCCAAGTATTAAACAAAACCCCCAAAAAAACCAAAAAAACCGACGCATGTAAAGAGGATCATTCTATAGCGGATGTTTATTGACAGCATAGTCGCTGCCAAATATTTTCACAGTATATATTGTCTTGTCTTGTCTATATTGTCTCGTCCTCATTGTGCGATAACACCTCTACCACGCCTTGATTCAAGATTCAAGATTATTTATTACTCAGGTTTTACAAAGAAACACGTGAGCATTAACATTAGTAACAACAAGACGTATTTAAAAAAAACAATGGAATGGACAGGCAAATAATATAGTTACAGTTGCTGTTAAGTGTACGTGCTATCGGGCTGGTATCACAGAGGGCATTCACTTTTATGGTTTACAACTATTAAGTACAATTTTGATGAATTTACACAGGTTCTTTAGTACATCATGGCAGATACATGTCATAAGGTCTTGTGAGCCTCTTTTCATGAACTGCTGTTGCGCATCTATTTTTGGTGACGACTGCAAATATAGACGGAGGGAAACTCCACGGCAGTGAAACTAGTTACAAAACAAACGACGTCACATATTCATATGCCTCGAGGTTTCCAAGGCTTCCAATCAAAATTATCCGTAGGTGAGTCAAAGGTCACGTTTATGCAACGCGTGACATAACAAAAAAAATATTAGACACTTGTATGTTGCCGGAAATAGGCCGTGTTTGTATAATAAACACTGTAGCATGCATCTCCTAGCTTTGTATTCATCATGACGTCACTTCACTACAATGACGCTAGAGTGCTCACTAAATTAACCTACTCACTTTGCTGACACAAAACAACAAAATAATGGTGGCAATATGGATGGGAATCCTTTGTATGTTCTCTTCACTTGTTTACGGTGAGACGAAATCTCGGAACTTTTCACGGGTGGAATTCCGAATGAAACTCACACCTGATGACCCTATCTCGACGAACACTATGGTTAGGGAAAAGCTTCCTCTAACTCCCCTGTCTTGATGGGCATTAGAGGTAGGGATAGGGTTAGAGTTAGGGGGTTGGGTTAGGGGCAGGGTTTTTGGTTGTGTCAGTAGGCTCGAGTGTCGATTAGGGGTGTGAGTCTCATTCGGAACTTCTTTCCTCTCCTAGTGTGTTTAGATAAAGATTAGATAACGGTAAGTGAAGAGAAAGCACCCATAGGCATTACTATGTATGTAAGGCGTGGAAATTCTCTCAAGCTCTGCCCTTTTTTTTAACGCTTGCCATGCTCCTAAATGACCAACTGAACCAAGTTCAAAGCGAACAGCCTCAAGCTTTTTGCATTTTAAAAAATATTCCGACAAGAGGCAAAGAGGAAAATGGTGGTCAAATTTGAAAATAGCGGAAATCGTATTTTTTGGTGCAGGAAGGAAGAGCTGGATGATATAATGAGAAGGAAGGTGATGGGAGGAGTTCCGAAAGAGACTACCGCCTCTTGTTCCTTGCTGGACGGACTCTGGGGTTAGGCACTCACCTCGACTAATGCTCCTGTGTCGATGGACATTAGGCCGATTGCAACTTGACTTCCGAGGTGACACAAAGACAAAATGACTGTGACGTACGTATCTTCACAAAATGTTTTGACAATCATTTGGTCACTTTTGGCACTTCTTGATAAGTTGGAGCACATAGTTCTTATCTTGTTCAATACTTGCAGCAGATGTCACTTCATCAAAAGAGTTAGTTTGCAGCAGAAAAACACCACTGAACTACCTTGTTTTGTATTTTTTTTTAAATTTTCATATATTTACAGACAACCCCTTAGAGGCCTAATCCTACTGGAACACATAAGCGTAAGCGCGCGATCGCATGGGCACGCACACACACACACACACACACACACACACACACACACACACACACACACACACACACACACACACACACACACACACACACACACACACACACACAC
>JAWQUT010000319.1:234466-245927 GCA_033807755.1 Ellobium chinense
TATATATATATTTATTTTTATTTTTTTCTACGGCCTGCCTATAGGAGCAGCTATGCTTGTTGTTGACTGTATTTTGTTATGTAATAAAAATTATATCTGTTAGTGCTTTTATATCATAATTAATTATTATGTTAATACCCCCCCCCCTTTTACACACACACATACACATACATACACACACATTTGCTCCACCATCGATCCTCCCGATAATTGTTAACATGTTGATGCTTTTGCTATACAGGAGGCAGCGTGGTCGTGCGGTTTGTGAGTCGTACTCAGAAACTGAAGACTTTCCAGTCTAAGGTTTATGTGTTTGACTCCCGAGCGGGACGGTTTACGTTGTAGTGTCCTTGGAAAAGACACTTCACTACTATTTTCTCACTCGACTCAGGTGTAAATGAGTACCTGGCTTTAGAGCTGGGTGGACCAGGGCGCTGCACCACTAGCGACCAGCAATGACTTTGTTATGTATTTCTTTTGTAACATTATGCATTTATATGTATGATGTGTATTGTTCTCGGTGTGTGTATTATGAATGAGATATATACCAATGTATTACATTGTAAAACAATTTCCCTACGGGGTAAATAAAGTGGTTATTTCATTTCATTTCATTTCATTACTATCCACAGTTATTAACTATTTACTAAGAAAATCAGTAATCTCCTTACACGGAATATTTTACTTCGAATTTCCGCAATACAGGTACTTGAGAATGGGTGATTCCTAAGATCTTCAAAGATGGATATATTAGTTCCTAGTGCAATGACATAAGTCTCGTTTTGACGGGATTTAAGCAAGCTTATCCCGTGACGTTAAATTAATTGGATCCTTTATGATCCTCTAGTGTACAAAAAGGACACCGCCATGATGTAATTATTTCCATGTCATCCTTTTATTGCTAACACGGTAAACATCTAACATCTAAGGGTGTTACGCTCAATATTGTGTAGCTTTGGGCTCCCGCCCCAACCACGGGAAAAAAATCGTTTGTGTTTTGGCAGTTTCCCATAGTTATCGCCTGGATGGTATCAGATCCCCCCCCTTCCCCCCCACCCNACTTCCCATTAACCTTTTTGATTTGTGTCCTTCCTGACAAACTTTTGCCCCCTCTCCCCCCACCAGTTCTGATTTGTGCCCCTCCTGACAAAAACTGATATGAGATATTGTTAACTCAGACCAACTCTAATAGTGATATTTTGACAGTCGGATATTGTCCGGAGGGCAGAATCTCACAGAAGACAAAATCTGATCTCACACCGGTGCACACAGTTACACAGCATTGTGTCTACGATCCTAGGTCGGTATATCGTCCTGAAGCAGAAAACGACACTATCGAGCCAACTCATAGCCGATGTCCCTGGGGCACATGTGAAAAATGGATTCGAACCCTCGGACGCCAGCTACGCTGTGGATGGTAATATTGAACAATTGTACCCGGCCCGCGGTTGTGCACATTCTAGACCTGGTGACGCCGATCCTTTTTGGAGGATTGAATTTGATAATCCGGTGCGCATCTACCGCATGATCATCTACACGATTGGAAGATTCTCCGGTGAGTAAAGAGGTGCTGCTTCTCTCGGAAATTTACAGGAAAATTGTACCCAATAGTTTTGTCTTACAACCAGAAAGGTGGACTATAGCCATAATTGTGCTGATGGGCCATAAAACCCCAACTCACGCAAACAAAATACACAAAAAGTCTATGGATCAGTTTCACTTGATGTAGATTTTTGTTTGTTTGTTTGTTTGTGAGGATCTGATTGTTTACTAATTTCACGAACTGAACTTGAATTGCAGAAAATCCTTTTAGCAAAACAAAAAAGAGAGTTCCTTTCAGAATGCTTCCAGTGGCTTTAGTTTGTGCCAGTTTGAAACTGCACTACTGGCGATTGCGCGTTGAATAATCTAGTGTGTTATCGTTATTTTTATTTAATTCTATTTAATATGTATATGGCCGATCTTAATTGAAAATATGTTAGGAGAGGCCCTATGGTCCATGGTCAAACTGTAAGTGCATTGGGAAAGTATTTCATTAACATTTTCCCCAATCTACTCGTTTGTAAAATTGGAACCTGGCAGTGAAAGATAATTTCTGAATGCTAGTATTCAGCGCCGCCAAATGGCAATGATATTTTATACTCCCCAGGAAGCTGAAAAAGTTCTAGTCTTGGCCTTCTGGGGTAACAACCGTGTGGAAGTTGCGTGAGCTGCATTTTCCTTGATAGGATACTCATAAACCACATTATAATTATGGATTGCTACTGTATTCTATTTTACAACCATTCATCAATTTCCTATTTAAATCCCCAGACTGCCCCGTGGATTATCTTCTGAATATGGTCTCGGGCATCTGCCATAATATGGACGATGTAAAAAAAAACTACAGCGATGGGAGATTGAGTTGTCAACGTCTAGGTGGTGATCTCAGTACTTTCGACACGTTTTATGATTGGGACTCAGTGGGACGTTTCTAGTGAGTACATCTAGAGCAGAATAGGGAAAAAGGAGCACATAGGTAAAGTTCGATATAATCATTAAAACAGAGACACAACTTGAAAACATGAAGGTGGAAAGTTCGGAATCGGTACGACGCTATTTTGCTTGTGCACCATCCTGTACTATATTATAGAACAACTCTCCTCTCGACAACTTCTCATTGACAAGATTATACTCTGTATAAAGAAACATCCAATATTCTGGACTAAATGGCTTAATAATATGCACAACAAAGAAAACCTTTATAATGCATGCCGAAAGCAATGAAAAGTGGGGTCGGGGNGGGGGGGAGGGGAGAAGAACGTGGTCGCGATAACAATAAGGAATTTAAAAAAACGTGTGACCAAAAGCTATGAAGAGGACTATTGAGAGCTCTCGCCTAAACGATGGGATCTCTTACCATCGTGAATAAATATTAGTGTAACTAGCGGTGCTGAAAGCACTACTTGCAGCGTTCAACATGCAGAATTAACCAAGAACTCGTGCGTTAACGATGGGATTTCTTACCATTGTAATAATTATATTAACACTGCATACTAAACTACAGCAGCGATGCACTAGTTCCGTTCTTCCCATGGTAGCAGATCATATCGTTAATGCACAGGTTCTTAAGTAACTCTGTTGTTTGTTGCAGTAATTTTGCGCGTGGATGCTGGTTTGGGCTGAACGACATCAAGACGGAAGGTGACTGGCAGTGGTGGGACCAAAAAAGCCTGACTTTCAATATCTGGAAACCTGGTACAATCTATTTTGTTGTGTGGCTTCATACATGAAAAATTAATTTGGCCACGAAGAGGCTTTCAGTTACAATGATAATAACAATAATTGTGTAGTAGAAAATAGTACAACCCGCCGCTATGAAATAATACTGTCATCAGTTCTTCAGGTCATTAATGAACTTATGATTAGTTTTCATCCCGGGCGATCGGTTTCATTTCCATTCTGATGCCACTATTTAAAATCTTCTTTCGGTTAAAGTCATGCTCTAAAAGTGAAATCATTACAACATCATTTACACAAGCCACTGGTATCCTTTTATATCCCGTCTGACCCAAGGAACGCAGAAGAAGAAGAAGACAAGAAGAAGAAGAAGAAGAAGAAGAGGACGAGGAGGAGAAGGAGGAGAAGAATAAGAAGGTGAAGAAGAAGGAGGAGAAAAAGGAAGCAAAAGGAGAAGAACAGGTAGTAGATGTACATACAATTGATGAAAAAAACAACAACAACAACAACAACAACAACATCAACAATAAGGACAGTAACAACAACAATAACAACAACAACAACTACTAACAACTGTATGAAATAATGATATAAATACCCTGGCTGCAACAGCATTTTTTTTCCATCTAATATCCTTGCCCCAATGGCCGCGATGACTTTATTTTCTTGCAGCCCTACGGGATTACATATTTCCATTAGCATAATATGAGTCTAACGACATCGTTAAAAAGCACTGGTATATCACCAACAACAACACGTCATGATTCTTCCTACCTGCGACATGCTTTTGGACCAAGTTGTTCTATGTTTTTAATCCTTGTACCCATGGCCTATAAAAGTTTGATTCTGGCCCTACATCCAGGCGATGATGCCTCTATTTTACAGCAGAAGATTTTTGGGAATCATGAAGGTCAAGAGCCTGAAACCTTGCCAGACAGGGGGTATCTTCCCCTGAAGATAGTCTGTTGCTTCGCTCTCCTAATTTAAAGAGAGTTTCCTGTCTCTCCAAAATTCCTCAACAGGTGCCCCAGATGATGCAGAAGGTGGGGAGGACTGTGCTGTGACGGAAGACACAGGGCTAGTGTGGAATGACCGACCGTGTGAAGAACTACACTTATTATGTTGCTCACTAGGTAGGATTGTGGAGTTTTCCGAGACTGTTTTTCTTGACGTCTTTTAGTAAGCTTTCAGCTACTAAGTTCTCTAGCTCAAGTTTCATGTAATATAGCTCTGACTTAGGCCATCGTGGAGTAGCATGGCCGATATCCTGCGGCGTTAAACTCAAGATCTAAAGTTCCGGGGAGTTCGGGTTGGGGGTGGGAGGAAGGGGATTCAGAGGGGATGGTCGGTCACCAACCACAGTCGGGTTGTAAGTGACCTGGGAACGCATTTTCATTCACATTTTCCTCAGTCCATTCATCTGTAAACTGGGTACCAGGCTATAGACAAGTTCAAGTTCAAGTTCAATTTTATTATAGGCCTTCAGCCAATTCGAATAAATACAATATTATGTGTTAACATCAAGATAATTCAACATCCACAGACGTAAACGCACACACATAAATAAACGCACGTACGTTAATTCACATACAGAACACGCATCCACACACACAAACCCATACTCACTCACACACCCACACCCACGCACACACTCACACACACGAAATCCCTTCGAAACCCTTTCCCCTATCTCTTCCGCACTCTGAGGAGCGAGGGTGTAGTCAGAATGTTAGGGATCATCGTCTGTAAATGGCAAAAGCACTGAATCTCCTTAGAGTGTGGAGAAAGGTCCAGAGTGATCAGATCTATTGGTGTAATTTGACAGTGAAGTTGTGTAAATAAGCAATACCTTAGACAGTGAAGTTGCGTAAATAAGCAATACCTTAGACAGTGAAGTTACGTAAATAAGGTATACCTTAGACAGTGAAGTTGCGTAAATGAGCAATACCTTAGACAGTGAAGTTACGTAAATAAGTAAAATCTTAGACAGTGAAGTTATGTAAATAAGCAAAACCTTAGATAGCGACTTATAAATAACTTTATTATGATTATGAAAACTGAAAAAAAATGGACATGAAAATATGACTTTATTTACACCGTCAGGAAATTGCTTTACAATTTCATACAATGTTATACATCTATTCATAATACAAACACATGTAACACTACACGTCATACATGTAAATACATAATATTACCAACGACACACATAGCAACGTCATTGCTGGTCACCAGCGATGCAACGCCCTGGTCTCCCCCCCCCCCCCCCCCCCNCCCCCAGCTCTAAAGCCAGGTACTGTACTCATTTACATCTGGGTCGAGTGAGGAAATGGAAGTGAAGTGTCTTTCCCAAGAGCAGTACAATGTAAACCGCCCAGCTCGCGAGTCAAACACATACACCTTAAACCATGATTATGGTTATGATAGTACTGTTTGTCTCGGCTTATGCTCCGCAGAAGCCCGTCGCCACATGAATGCTTTCCAGCTGCAAGGATTTGATGAGAACACAAGTCTAGTTTATACTTACCAGGCCGAAGACAAAGACACTTCTCGTTACGATGTCTACGATGTGACTCCACCTATAAAATCTTTGGAGCTCCATGCTACCCAGCCCAGTAAACTTGTGCAGTTATGTGAATTCCTCGCCTATGGCGGTGAGCTGCATTACTTTGGGTATCCTATATTTCATGTGTAGATGCTTATGCCTGGTAAGGTAATTTCTAGGTGATAACTTTCATGCCAAAGTTATGTGGTTTTGAAACGGATCAAAACGCTGCATGGGTGGCAGTTGTCCCAAAGATTCAAGCGTTATATCAAAAACGCGGCACCGTGCCACAGCGCCACTCGCATTTCTTTTGTTCCGAAACCTCAAAATGTGCCCGGAGGCAGTTAGGAGTTTTGCACCAGTGTACAAGTAAAACCGCGTATCAGCGCCTCTTCATTTTTAACCGTGTCGTGAAGAGCCTAATGTTGTGGAAGTTCGGTTTCTCTTCGGAGTTAGCTAACGTCTCGACTGTGAAGGGCTTGACGGAAGAGCAATGCTAGATGTCGTTACGTCTAGGAAGCGAACTCAAACAACACTCGGTATCATTCTCAAGATTTATTTCTCGCAATATTTACAAACACCATACGTATTTCTATATGTAAAAACCTAAAATCCTCACTTTATCAATCTATCTGGTGAGATTCCAGTATTTCACCAACATAGACCCGGTTATAGACCAAGAGCTCAAGTAGTGCTGTTTTGGGTTTTTCTGTCCAGAAGAAGTATGCCACAGACAGTTGTCGGCGAGTGGCGCTGTGACATGGTGAAATTGTGCAGACAGGTGTGACTGGCGCCGTTGTATGGTGCTCCCGATCAAAATTGCTTTGTATGGTGCACATTAAGAATAGTAATTCACGTGAGGGACAAGGGATCTGGTGGGCACCTGCCTGTGACATATCGAGGACTGAGAGCAACAAGTGGATATCTACACTTTGAGTAGTTTTCAGAAAATCCAGTTTTAAAGATTTGAAGAACCTCTGAATATATCTGAAATATGCATTTTTTGACGTTGTATTTTGAGGTAACAGTGCATCAAAAGTGCTTGATATTCAGTCCGCAGGTTGAAGAAGTTTTGTGCTTAAATAATGGGTGAAAAGGTCAATTTTGGCGTAAAGTGGAGATACCCACGTGCAGCTCTTAATTCTCGATATTCAAGTTGCACAGAATATCACGATAGGCGCGATCACAGACTCTGAAGGATCTGGCAGAGATTGCGGAGAAGAGCTCAGCATGGACATTGGTCACATGTCACGCTTTTTGTTTGTAGTTCTGTATTTTAATTAGATTCTTCTAACCTCGCTCTCGCCTTTCAGTTGTCCACCTTAATATTTCACTATTGCTTTGCGCCCCATCCAACATGTCTTTCCATCTAGAATTTTCTCCCTTCGTACTCCTCCGCTTCGTTAAGGTCTCAAATTGTCACCTCCTGTTCTACTTGTTCCCTTCTCATTATATGCTCTCTGAAGTTTGCATGTCCTTTCCTCCCTGATATAGATAACTGTTTGTCATGATTTGCTTCCTTCAACTAGATACACATTGCAGTACAGGTATGTTTGGACCCGAGTGCAGACTCAAATGTATGTGTGCAGACAGCACACCCTGCTCACCAACTGGCTGGTGTGAAAAGGGCTGTGCTGATGGCACGGTAGGACCAAAGTGCATAGGTTAGTCCTTTTATGATTCTTTCTTACTCCAATTCAGCCTAGAAGGGATTTTTATGTGGATAAACATTATTAAGCAACAATGACAATACAATTTCTCTTCTTGACATTTTTAACCACATAATAATTATCTCCCCCCCCCCCCCCNNNNCACTTTACTTGGATCTATATATCCCTTCCTTTTCTCTCTCTCTCTCTCTTTCTCTCTCTCCTCTGTCTGTCTGTCTGTCTGTCTGTCTGTCTGTCTGTCTGTCTGTCTCTCTCTCTCTCTCACTCTCTCTCTCCCCCCTCTTTCTCTCTCTCACCCTCTGTCTCTCTCTCTCTCTTTCTTTCTCTTCTGTATGCCCCATTGGAATATTATCTGACATGATAACCACAGAATAACTGAAGGTACATCAAAGGCTAGACAAGATTATCATTATGCAGCTACATAGTCTCCAGGACTTACGGTCTTTCTCCTTCTATCCCTGCAATTTAGAACCCAATGTAATGAGAGCATCCTATTTCACCGTTTGTTAGGAATTTTAAGGAAAATTCCAAGTTATGACAGTGGAAACGCATTTCGTTACACAGCATTCATATTTCGGTTCCCAGGTTGTCCAGAAGGATTCTTCGGACTTCCAACCTGCCAGTCAGAGTGTTCTGTGAACTGCATCGGAACGTGTCATTTTAAGGACGGCAGTTGTCCCGAAGGTAAGTCTCCAGATACTAGTGAGATTCTGCTTCGCTCTCAAAGTAGCAGCAGTGCAGTCTGAGTGTTTCCCCACCTTTCTTGACAGCTTTTTTTGTTACTGTTGAGGTTTAGTTTTCTCAGTCGTCTTTCCTGTCTGATTTTACCTTTAGCCTATTATTGTTGTTATTGTTGTTGTTGTTGTTGTTGTTGTTGTTGTTGTTGTTGTTGTTGTTGCCTAGAAAGTCATATACTGTACCGAAAATACCGAAAAGTTCAATGTATTCTTGTTTCACTTTTGGAGAGTTCAGCACTTGTTTGTTAAGGTGGGTTAAAATGGTGAACTTCACGTTCGTCACTCTATGTCCGTTGTAACTTTTAATATCCACAGAATATCAGCTCTCTCATAATTCCATGCAACACCTTTCAACATTAGGGTTCCCAGAGGTACTTAGACTTGCACTGTGAGACCTGGAACTCCATAAATGGTTGAGAAATGCAAATCAGCCCTTTTGAAATTAGCATGCGTAAAGAGCAATAAAATAATGCAACCATCGGCTGGCAAGGGTAACTTGTGCAGTGGGTAATTTGTTCTTTATCTACTATGTTTATGATATTATTGTTTTACTGGCACCGCTTTGAAATTTTAGTAAACATGTTTATAGTATCCCAGAAAATGCTGAAGGCAAACATCAGCCTTTGCAAGTAACACTAAATTCATAATTAGTTCTCAGTATTTCAGAAGCACGCACTTGCCAACAGCGTAATAATGAAACAATCCAAAATGTAACGAAGAAATTTAGTTTAATAAAATTTTCGATCCTATACGTGGATGTTCTTCAGTATCAAATTAGTTCTCAGATTTGTAGCCAAATAGCAGAAAACAACCGGAAGGCCTTTTCACCCAGTGTGTGGGTTGGGAGTTACCGTTCTTTATAATTGAGGAACATGATTCATTTCTGAACCTTTTCAGGATGCTTGCCCGGCTTCTGGGGAGAAACGTGTCATCGGAATTGCAGCAAGGAATGCCCAGAGAACTGTGGCTCAAAGACTGGCATGTGTCCACCTGTATTCCATGAAATCAGCGAATGTAAGGTCGTCTAATTCACAACTGCATTGACCTTTAGACCTTTAGACCTTTAGACCTTTAGACCTTTAGACCTTTAGACCTTTAGACCTTTGAAAGTGAAATAAATTGAAATTTAAAAAAATACCACTTCATATTCTCATCTCCTTTCCTCTATTAGGCCACCGTTAGCTCTTGTCATCATTCACCGTGGTACTCTTTGCGTCTCTCTCGTGTTACTATTGAATTCCACAAACCTTTGTACTTATTTCTAGCATTTCCACATTTCAGTGAATTTTTTCAGTTTGGTAAAAATATAAAATCCTACCCCGCCTCCCACTCCCCAACTTCCATCATCAGCAAGGTATATTTTGATTAGCTCTAACAGCAAGAAGAGAAAGCATCTTTGGGAGTGTCCTTAGACAAAATCCACTCTCCCCCCACCCTCCATCACTTCCCTAGATTCGCTTCTACTCCTTTCCTACACTACTCTAATCTAATCCAAGCTAGAGAGAAGATTCCTATTGTTTTGCAAAATGGACATAGGATACTTCCAAACTGAGGTGGACAATGCCGATGTTTGATGTCAAATTCTGTGAATTATCGATGCATCCGTAACGTTTTCTCGTGGCCTATATTTCTTTGANTTTAAATGGTATTTTCATTGTACTTTGCGACCATATTAAATTCTACATTAATTTATCCTATTTCTTGGTAAACTCGGTAAAAAGTTGTCTCAATCTCTAAATATTGTATACTTTCTTAAATAACCACGTCTCCTCTCGCTAATCACTTCTTTTCAATACAGTGCATCAATGCAAGTTTGAAACGTTCTTTATTTTCATGCTTTTTTTTTTTTTCATTTTCATTATCATCATTATTACTATTATTATTGTGTATCATTATTATTATTATTATTCCCTGTCCAGCAAAGGAGCATCTCTCCTATATTCTGATTGCTGTCGGGCTGCTCGTACTGTTGGTGTGCGGTTTCCTGGCTCTATGCTGGAAAAAAGCGAGGCGAAGAGCGAGTACTATCGTAGCCTCCTCAGAGTCCCCGTTAGAATCAGGTGAGGAAAGACCTAGTAACCTTTAAGAATAGATGCTAATCCATATCTTGTGTCTGGGAATTTCAAGACACTCATGCAACCCAGAAACAGGCGGTTGTCACCTAAATTTACATTACAAATATATTGAGTGTCATTATGATAGTCTGTCTTAACAAGTTTCAACAATAAATTAAACCAAACAAAAAAAAAATCGTCACTTTAAACGTAGCATTCTTGTCGAGTTTTTTCATACGGCTTTTTTCATTTTTAGATTTCACGAAACAAACCCTCATGAAACCTGAGATTGCTTCGTTTAAAGTCCATGATTACGATCAAATTAGAGCAACTGCTGAACTTTTATTTGAGTTCTTATACAATTTAAGTTTGTTATCGACAATATAGTGCAAAGAGGGCAATGACAATGTGTTTGGTATTTCATTTGTAATATTTATTTTTTTACATGTATGATGTGTACTGTTCTAAATGTTTGTATTATGAATGAGATGTATAACATTGTATTACATTGTAAATCAATTTCCCAACGGGGTAAACAAAAGTCATATTTTCATTTTCATATTTTTAAATAAGTATAAGCATCGAATTAAACACGTACCAAACAGCGTAGTTAATTGCACAATAATTTTGCGCGACAAGGCGAACTTGTATAATCATAATGATAATAATAAATATGGCTTAACCAATATTACTAGGTAATATTCATTATTATGGACAATCTTTTTTTCCTTTCTGTTGTCTATTGGGGGAGGGATTAGGGTGTAAGGAGCTTTCTATTGTGAACATGACGATTAAAAAAAAAAAATTCTTGGAGCAATGATAACATCGTTGTATAAAGTTTATTTAAAAAAAAAATATATATTTTCCTAATTATTTTTAATTTTTTACCAACAGACCACAAGATGCCCCAGTCACAGATATCCGTACAGGAATGGTCGGTCCCGGGGGCCAGGCAAGTGTCTGTTTCCGAAGGAACAGAAATATTTTAAGAAGAAGATGCATGTGAACCAGGCATCTCAAATCGACAGCAGACACTTGCAAAATTATGAGCGGAGGCGCAGAAGGAGACCTGTCCACTCGGAAATAAATATTAACCATCAAAGTTATGGCTCATGAGGATAGGAGGTTCGATTCCCACTACATCACTTTCTTTTTTTCTTCCGTTTTCTCTCTGCATTTGTCTTCGACAGCACTTTTCCTTTTTTTCTACTTTGTTTGAGCACCTGTTTGCGTCTG
>JAWQUT010000319.1:294817-308014 GCA_033807755.1 Ellobium chinense
AATTGTGCCAATTAGAAGTAATAAATTGATAGTTAAATAAATAAAATAATAAATTTAAAAAAATAAATAAACCTCTCAGTAATCAATGTAAGCTGTAATATATCTATAAATAAATAAATATAAAGGTAAATAAATAAATAAATACATAAATAAATAAATAAATACAATAGTGCCAGACTAGTATACTTATCAGCTACCTCGGAGTTCACTGTGAGATGAATCCTAAAATAAGGTCTAAATTACCAGAGGAACTCCAACCGATCTCCGCATTGTCCGCTGTAGGCGGACCTAAATCAATAGGACCATAAACATAACGGCAGACCGTACATGCTACGAGAGTACAGTTTAAACTGGTTGTCTCTGTTTGTAAATATTGCCTCAGTTCAGTCTCAGTAGTTGATGGTGACGAGAGTGCAAGTTCATACTGGTTACTGTCTTCAAACATAATAGAAACTGTTAATACTAAACATTAAAGTTTAATAGATACGTAAAATAAGTGCCATCTTCAGTATACATATCAACTACCTCGGAGTTCACCGTGTAATGGACCTTGGCAGGTCGTAGTTACAAGAGAAACTCCAACTGATCTCTGCGTTGTCGGCTGTGGACGGACCTATTCAGGTCTATGCGTGAACTGAGTTATTTTTGGGCCTACTACAACTCTTTAATCCATTAAACATAACAAAGTAAGTCAAAAATTCATTTATTTCAGTTATTGATTCAACATCACGGAAATCTGACCTTTTTTAAAAATTTATTTTTGCATTGTCTAATACAATGTGTTCCTCCTCTCTTGACAAACTCACTCAAATGAGATAGATGAACTGCCTACGACAGTGACGATATTATGTTGTATTTCAGGAATATTGTATTGTCACCTATGATAGTTTAGTTCCTTACCCTTGAAATGATAAACCATCCATCATGCACACACGAACTCACTCTACAGCCTTTCCTTCTCTCCCTTGTCATACAGCTATGGGTGGCTTCCCCGGCCGCATGAAGGCTTTCAACCTACTCGGTTACGATGAGTCTTCCAGTGAGGTATTCCAATACCAGGCAGAGAAGAAAATTAAAAAACGCTATGACATCTACGAGGCCACTCCACCTGTGAAATACATGCAGGTGAACACAACACAGGAACCTCATCTGATGCAGCTGTGTGAATTTGAAGCTTATGGTGGTAAGCATTTTGCCCTTTGCAAACAAATACAGTAAAACAGTCCGTGTTGCGCCGATGAACACCAGCATCCTCAGCTAATCATCACCCTTGTGTCTGAGTTGGTTATTGGCACCTATTGTTTATTCTTCTTTCGGCCCTACAAACATATTGTGTTATTCTACAAATACCACTGTGATTTGGGGAAATTTCCCCCAAGGAGGTTAAAGTACTTCATTTGCCCGATCTTGTAAGGGGGTCAAGGCCCAATTTTTTTTTTTAACAAATCTCTTTCAATAAAGGGTCACCTCGAATTCTGATTTGCTTGCCAATTTTTTATAAGGCTAGTTTTGACCGCGTGCAATTACACATGTCTATACAGGGTGTTTTGTTGTTGTTTTTTTTAACCCAAACGGCTTAAATTGTACCTGAAACGTTAAAATTGGATGTTTTATTTAGATATCAGGTCATTTTATATACGATGATCACAGATCACTTTACATATTTCTACACCCTGACACTGGCTGGCAGCCCCCCCCCCCCCCCCCCCAGANTCCCCCCAAGAAGGGGGATATTATATATTAGTGAATTTAATTGGGTTGTACAGAAGGAGTGATTTGGCTTCTATTAGGTGCCTGAAATCGCTTCCTNTGTACGATCCATACCAATTTAGCTGGGATGCGACAAAGTGATGTTGTAAAAATAAAAATTCCCGGTTTATGGGAAATTCGGCCCAAAAGCATTAGGCAGATCTTCGCGAATTGCTAGCATTAATTGGTCGTTGTAGAGCAAAAGGGGACCATCCCACATTTGCTGTGTTTGAGAAATTGAGGGATGAAGTTTATGCTGCCTTTGATTTATAAAGACTTGTAAAAGAAAAAAAAATGTTGATGTTAGAAGTCCCCACAGGCCAAAAATAGCAATTTAACCGATATTCATATCAAGATTGAGTCAATATTTATTTACAGAACCCTCTACCGCGAGAATCGCAAAAATGTGGGATGGTCCACTCTTGCTCTATGGTAACAAACAGCAATTGGCATGGCTGTCTTTTTATTTACATTTACGCTGCTGTACATTATACATAAACGTGGCCAGTCCTACGCAAAGACCGACAACATTTATAGTATATACATACATATATACATATAATAATATATAGCTTTCTCTATCTAGCTCTCTCCCTCTCTCTCTTGCTCTCGACCTCTCATGCTAATTTATGGAAATATAATAAAAATGGGGCTTCAAATATAAGTTTGTTTTGGGAAAATTTCAAACGTGATTTACTGAAAACTTGGCTGATGTGGAATAGTCTACTATAGGTCTACAGCAACTAGAACAGAACCAAAAGCATTTGGTAGCTCGGTTTTCCCTTCTTAGAAAGGTACTACATGAGACTGGAAATATCAAATTCAGATGCATACAGATAGAGAGTGAGACCTATCGTTTCGTCAAGTACAGGTGCGCATTTGAGCGCTGAACAAAACATCTGTGTACACAAAAGGTTCGTATAACTCCCCGGTTGGTTTTAACGTCAGTGCGATACCGTATGGACCTATTTTCTTTGCCACTGGTGGGCTAGGCTCGAACTTTCCGGACTGATAGTGTGCTGAAACTCTTGTTTCCTTTGCAACTCAGAGTAAGTTCTGACTTGTTTGTTCAGAAACATTAAGGCGCGTATTATTTTCCTCCTGAACATTATTTTTTTGAGACAACACCACTGGAATGTCGGGGTTTTCAACGTGTGTACGCCGCCATTACTAGCGCTGCGACGGAATAAAGCGAGAAAACGTAATAGGTGATTGGTGCCGACGCATGCGCAGACCGTCTGGATCAGTCGTCTTCTAGCCTATCTCGTATTTTGACGTCAGACAGCACGAAAAATGGAGGCGCGCGCAGGGTCAAAATCCCGACGTTTTAGCGGTATTTTCCCAGAAACTGCCGGGGGAAAGGAAAAGATAAGCGTTAAAATTTTATGAAACAATAAAGTGGACTTATTAGGCTGTGAAGCAAATAACAAACCCTGGCCCTGTCATAACATTGGACGATCAACTTGTGGACAGTTTAGTCCCTCTACATGATGTTCACTTGCATTACAAACACTCACCGTGGTCGGTCACAATCTGAATGATCATATTATTATGCCGTACTGTCTTTTCTAGAAACCGAATGCCCTCTTGGCACGTTTGGACCTGAGTGCACATTCTCCTGTTTCTGCGCCAACGGGACGTTGTGCACACCAACAGGCTGGTGCAAGAGTGGGTGTGCCAAAGGCTACACAGGGCCCTTCTGTCAAGGTGAGTAGTTTTTATTTTTTTTTTGTAAAATGTCATGAATGTTTGCTGCCGTTTCTCTCCTCGATCTCTCTCTTTTTAGCTTTCCTTCCCTCTCTCTCTCTCTCTCTCTCTCTCTCTCTCTCTCTCTCTCTCTCTCACTCGCTCACTCTCTCTCCCTCTCTCCCTTTCTTCCTTTCCACCCCCCTTGCGCCTCTTTAAAGACTTCTAATATAAGTCCAGAAAAGAATTATGTTGTGTTTTCCCTTGAGCTGAAGGTAGCTGAAAACTGATGTACCATATAATCCATGTACTCCCCAGGTTGCCCTGAAGGATATTTCGGACTTCCAGCTTGCAAACACGAGTGTAACCCTAACTGTATCGGGGTGTGTAGTTATCGCGATGGTGCCTGTAACGAAGGTAAGTTTTTCAGGCCGTAGCTAAATGATATAATGATGATTGCCTATGCTCATGGCAGTGCACCCCTTGCGCCTATCAACGTACATTAGTACAGAGGGGAGGGGGAGAGGAGTAAGCTTCTCGAAATGTGCCGGACCTCCGAGGTTTGATCCTTGCCCTTAACCATCTGTATATAAGCTTTTGGGGAGCAGTCCTATGATACTGCTACATGGCTCATTGTTTTTCACATTGACCTTTGGCACCTCCCCTCCCCCCCCCCCCCCCCCCCCCCCCCCCCCCCCCCCCCNGGGGGGGGGGGGGGGGGGGGGATGGGAAGATGGGATCCAGCCTCCAATATCAAGATTTATAAAGACTGCTCCCATGTCCCAAGCGGAGATGCCGACTCAATACAATAACAGCAAGAAGAACACGCATTAATTATTATCACTATTGTCATATTTTGATATTTCAGGATGCTTGCCTGGTTATTGGGGAGAAACGTGTACTCGCAACTGTAGCAAGCAGTGCCGCGATTCCTGTGATACAAAGACTGGCCAGTGTCCACACATAATCGAGAAACTCTCGGACGGTGGGTCTGGCCAGTATTTCCTCACTTTGATGATAGATTTATACGACTTCTCATATCGGTGTTAGTTCCTCATTTGTGAAACGGGCGAAGAAGTTCACGTCGTTTTTGTTATTTCCTTTCCTTGTGGCTTGTATTTCTAAGGTTCTAGTGTAAGTACTTTAAGACAGCTGTTCACAGAAGTTCTGTGAGACACAATTATTTGTGTGAAATTGTTAAAGTATGCAATTGTGGAACAGATACGTTAGAACAAAGAAAACAAAGTATGTGGTGATTGTGTAATAAATGTTTACTTTACGTTTTGTTTTGATATTTCCCCTGGCAAACAGAGGAAGGGATATCATTTCTTCTCCTTCTGATCTTACTGCTGTTGCTGCTGCTTTGCTGTCTCACGGCCCTATGCAGAAGGCAGGTGAATAAAACGATCATCAAGGAAACAGTCATACTGGAGAAAGAAAGTAAGATAACATTAGGAACACAACATTCATATTTTTTTTTTTTTAGAAATCGGAATCTGGATTCAAAAGGCTTTGAAATTAAGAAGAAGTAAATTCCAATGCTCTCTATGCACGTATATGTTTAAATATTGGTTGCTAACTTCGAAGTGCGATAACTCTGGAAGGAACCCAGAGTTCATGCTTACTGCTATTTTTAATGATTTAATAAAGAAAATGCATCTATGAATCTACTGCCAATAATTTTTTTTTTTTTTTAACGACGGTACATGTACCGAGTTTTGAAACAAAAGTCTTCAATTGTATAAGTCCATGCAGTTTACAAGTACATTTAGGCCGTGTGAAATGATAATTATAATGCTATATTAGGCTGAGCGTTCTCTGTGTTTCTGGTTGGTACAGGCAGAGAGAGCCGTATGTTTTGTTTTTTTTTACCTATCACTGTCAACAGAGAGCAATTTTATTGCAGTGTTTATTCAAACCAGTCTATCATTCTGAACAACACGATACGTCTCTGGTCAAAACTATGGAATGCCACATTATATTGAGATTTGGGAACCTGCCGTTTCCTACAAGCCATGGGATTTTAGGATGGATAATATACCTATCTGCTAATGCATCAGTTGAGTAATATAAGCAAAGTACACTGCCGCCCGGAACACACGGTCTTAAGTCCGTAGAAGCATTTTTGGACTTACGACAGCGATATATTCTGTGACTCCTTGTTTTATTTTACTTTTCTTTTGAGTACTTTTGCCTGCCGCGGCCAATGTTTACGTCGGAAGGAGTTCCTCGGCACAGCCATGTTTTGATTGGTTGACAAGGATGGAAGCCATCAACCCGGACTTTTTCTTTTGAGAGGGAACGCTAAAGAGAGACTAGTGGATATGATTATAATTATATGATGCTCTCAGCTTCATTGTGCTATGTCAGTGTGGTGTGTTTAAGTTTGTGCATTATTAAAAGACAAACATTTATTGTTATTCCAAACGCCTGGATTTGATCCGTTGTAAATGTAACCGGGTAAGCAAGGCATATCGTATTCATTCTTTATTTTTATTAGGGGGGAGGAATGTGAGCTCAGTCTGATAATCTTTCAGATGTTATATGTTATATTTAGGGAAGTGTGTCACCAGGGATTCTACCAAATTACTGTGAACGATCCGTTTTGAGAAGATAGGCCAAAAAATACCTACACTAGAAAAATTCCTGTCCCTGCCGGGAATCAAACCAGGGTCTCTCAGCTTGCAAGTCTGAACGTGTTACCACTACGCAACGGGGATGCTGACTTTACAGCAATTTAATTATTAAATACCTACTGCCTAAATCGGTCCCTACTTCCACGTGCGAGCCTAATGTTCACCCGTGACCCTAACACACTTCCCGGCTGCTCACACTNCTGCTCACACTCCCCCCTGCTTATCCATGTCATATCCTCATGACAACTTACTGTTCTCGATGAGTATGAGGTCATTTTTATATGATATCTCTACTCCATCGGCATACTGTCCTCAATGAATCTGAGGCAATTCTTATAATATGGTTAACTCAGTTCATAGAAAACTACCTCCCACTTTGTCTCATGTCTCTACATATGGGTTACAGAACCCGATTCTCCCGAAACTGCATCTGCAAGGCTCTAAAGAGACATCCTGCCGACAACGTCAAGTGTAACCAAGTGGCAAGGTACATAGTTTTCTTTCTCTTATAGTTAAGGGGGAGGAATGTGAGCTCAGTCTGATAATTTTTTCAGATGTTACATATTATTTTTAGGAAAGTGTGTCACCAGGGGTTTTACCAAATTACTGTGAATGATTAATTTTGAGAAGATAGGCTGGAACAAAAACCTACACCAGAAATTTCTTGTCCCTGCCGGGAATCGAACCAGGGTCTGTCAGCTTGCAAGTCTGAACGTGTTACCACTACACTACAGGGACGCTGACTTCACAGCAATTTAATTCTTAAATACCTACTGCCTGAATATAGGTCCCTAACTTCCTCGTGCGAGCCCAGTGTTCACCCGTGACCCCAACACACTTCCCGACAGCTCACATAAAGTTGCCTTTCCCTTGGCTTTGCCAATGCCCGCACCCGTTTTGTCTCAGATGTTATTAGGAATTGCGAAGATCGTTTTGTTTTGAATTTTTTAAAGAAGTTTTAGCTGGCTTAAGCGAAAGTAATTCCTTTGGTAGTCTGCGTGAATTTGACATCATCTAATCTGGATGGATTATTCATATATGTGAATTATGTATGTATTTATGTATGTATGTATGTATGTATGTATGTATGTATGTATGTATGTATGTGTATGTATGTATGTATGTATGTATGTATGTATGTATTTATATGTGTATGTATTTATGTATGTATGTATTATGTATGTATGTATGTATGTATGTATGTATGTATGTATGTATGTATGTATGTATGTATGTATCTCTCTCTCTCTCTCTCTCTCTCTATATATATATATATATATATATTTATATATCAATGGCAACAACAATTTAAAATCATACAATTTGAAAAAAATAAGATATTGTTGGTCAGAGCGATTATAAGAAACATACTTTTTAAATCATGAAAATCCCTTCACAAATAAAAATGTTATTGCATCTCAAATGTCGAAAAATTCTTTCAATTTTTTTTTTTTTAATAAATCCAAAGAAGGAACCCCGAGGGCAAAATATGGATCTTCGAGGTTGGAAAAGTTGGGAGAAAATGTTCATATTTCAATTAAATATCTGAATTTTCTCTGAAAAAAATCACCATCTAGAAGGGATTTGTAGTGTAAAGTCCACAGATGACATTGCATTTCTTAGGACTTACCGACAATAAGGATTTACCGATAATAAGGACTTACCGACAATAAGGATTTACCGACAGTAAGGACTTACCGATAATAAGGACTTACCGACAATAAGGACTTACCGACACTAAGGACTTACCGACAATGAGGACTTACCGACAATAAGGATTTACCGACAATAAGGACTTACCGACACTAATGACTTACCGACACTAAGGACTTACCGACACTAAGGACTTACCGACACTAAGGACTTACCGACAATAAGATAATGAGCATGTTTGGAGCCCAGTGGAGCCTGAAAACTGCAGTCCAGTGGAAATCAGGTCAAAAGGGGTCATAAGAGTAACCTGGTCAAGTGACATCCTCAACAAATGACCCGCTACATAAGTCCGACCTGTTTTCATTGCCATTTCTCCAAGATTATAGCCCACCCGAAACAAACATTCTTTGTCGTAAATCAAGCGCCGACTGTAGCGCGAGTTGACTATCACCCCTTTAGTTTCAGAACGCATTGCTGCGTAGTGAACTGTCTTCGAGGGGATTTGGCGCCACCGACCAATGGAAACGGCGCTTTTAATTTCGCGTGACGAATGGTAACTTATTTTTGGTGCCGCCGTAACCGGAATATTGGGTTTTCCGCTACGGCGATGGATAGTTTAACCTTGGCTGCCTGTAATTTATGGGCAGTTGGGATACAAGAAAAAAATCGATACGGCCCT
Organism: Ellobium chinense; assembly: GCA_033807755.1. NCBI lineage: Eukaryota > Metazoa > Mollusca > Gastropoda > Ellobiida > Ellobiidae > Ellobium > Ellobium chinense. Next base: position 303,221 of record JAWQUT010000319.1, read on the forward strand.
GTGGTACTAGCCAGATCGCCGAAATTTGGATATGGCTGTCTTTACAAAGCGGTGACCCCCTCACGAAACTGTTCCACAAAATGAACGTCCTGAAAAAGTGTGTGTGTGTGAGGGAGGGGGGAGGGAGGGGCAGGNGTGGGCTTACTGGCGTTGCTATTATATCGGAAGTGCTCGTTGCCATGCGTCCGCCATGCGATGCGTACTTCTGTCACAAACGATAATTAATCAGTTAATTAATGAACATTACATAATTACTTATTTTTCTACTGCAGCCAAGAGCACGGAGCCCGAGGAAGAGATTCCTCAGGAAGAAGATCAAGTCTCAGGTAATTCTGGAACTAGGTCGACAACCCATTCATCGTGGTCTTCTAGATACAACAACATGGCAAGGACGGTTATGTATGGTCAAACAGAGTTTAGGTAATCGAAATGGCGCTTATAAATCAACAGTTTCGGTCTGAAGTGATTAAGTCGATCTCATCAAGTAGTGCTGGCTAATTTATAATGAGATATTGTTTCCATTTGGATAAATGGCAGTATAATCAATAACATTATTAGTTATGTTGGCTCGATCTGGGTATATGGCGTCGTTGTTAACAGTATTATTAGTTATATTAGTTATATCTGGCTAAATGGGAATATTACTGATATCATTATGACTTTTATTGCACTTTACTGGTTATCTTGTTGCGTAATCTGATAACATAATACCGGCAACAAATTTTTTTTTCACATAGTTCTTGATTAAGGAATGTTCTCTCACACTGATCACGATATTAAAAAAAAAAAAGNAAAAAAAAAAAAAAAGGGTGAGGCTGTTCGGAAATTAATTGTATCCGCTAACTTATATCTAAAGTTTCTTTAAAAGCCATGTTTCGTTACATTATGTGGCACTTACATTGAAACAAAATATTTTAATGCACTTCTGAACAAATAATGATTTGTTTATATTTCGCTACATCTATATCAATGTTTCTAAAGCGAGACCATCTATTTTCTAAACTTTTTGAGGGTGAAAAGTGCGTGACAGGTAGTAAAAGATAGAAATACAATGTGTAAAAACCCATCTAAGACAGATATAAAAGGCAAACAGTGAGACAGACCAGTATACAATTAAAAATCAGTTGGAGTTTAACACATTAAAAACTAAAAACCAGATGTTCGGTTAAACGATCTTCTTTGCGGAATTAAAATAGATAAAGCCTGTAATTCTACAAATACATGATTTATATGTATGCATATGGGAAGCTGGCATGGCGTCAAAGAATCTTAAATGTTTACCTTTTTTTTTTTTTAGAGATCTTTAGGCGGCATATCACCTACCTATATTTATCAGTTGACATGTCTTCCATTGCTTGGTGACTCGCATGTCCATACAGGTCTTATACGATTTTAGGATTTATAAATTTGTATTCCCTGAGGAGAGCTTTTTGGTCAAAACTCTGGATTTTAGTTCTGAACATCTAGCGCTAATTGATTTTTTTTAATTGTATAATATTCTGTATTAATAATGTATTAATTAATAATGTATTCTGTATCAATTTGTATTAACAAAGATTGCTAGCGTAGTGATGGTTAAGTCAGGAAGAGCCGACCCGGGGTCCTTGTATTGTGTATGCGAAGAATCTGAATTTGTTATAAAAGTTTCAGTTACATCTGTTTATATACTATGAGTTAGTTAACTTGCCTTGGTGAAACCGCCACTAGTAGTGTGCTTGCATATGAGCAAGATTATAGTAGTATCTATAACCAACCGGGACATTATGATTTAAATATAATGAAATCATGTGTGTGCGATGAAATTTTAGCCATATAATGTGGTTCGGAATTAATACAGTCATATCTATAAGTTGTTTCACTCCTTTTTAAAAACATGCTTGTCTTTTCTGATATTGGTATTATGTTAATAAGACCATGCCATATAAGGCAAAGCTAACAAGAGTGGGATGTATTGAATGCAATGTTTCAACAACAACAACAAAACAACAACAATAATATCTGTGTCAGCTTTTAAACAAAAATTAAACAGTTAGCAGTAACGCAATAACAGCTTCACTTTCTGCAAAGGATATGAAACGTTAGATACTATTTGCACGGTTACTGAGCACCACAGGCATGCTAAATTTTCAATTAAAATAAAACAAAAACACAGATTTTTTTTTGTGTTTGTTTTTTTTTTTTTTAAAGGAAGGAATAAATAGCGTTTCGGTGTTTCAGGTGTTTATGGGCGGCGTTGCTGTTTGTTGATAATTCTTTTCAGTGGCTAGTCGTCACCTTAAAACTCCATGCATATCGTTCATAGTATTACTGTCTTTGTGGATATCATTACACTTATCATGCTCATCAATTACTCTTAAGCAGCAGTTTGAAACATCATTACCTGTGTCATTCTCCTCAATAAATTTGGCATATTTAGGTTAGTCGCTTAATTTCATTTTTTTTTAAAAATGAATAATTTTTAAAAAAATAAGAATCTAAAAAAATATTTTTTTATTTTTTTGAAATTAATAAAAAATTAAGGAGGGGGAAATGTTTGTAGACTTTTCTGCAGTACCGTTCAATAAGACTTTCTTATCATGGTGGATTATTAATAGTGACTTTCTATAATGGCTTTCTGTTGATATCCAATGCTCAGAACTGCCTTGGGAAATTATATCTTTTTAGCTGACATGCATTTTATAAAAAATATATCTTAGAATTATCTTGACGTTTCTCTGCAAGGGAAACGGATGATCATTTGATCTATGCTTGACACAAATCAATAAAACAGTAGACGATGGATTATTCGAAAAAAAAAAAAAACCTCAGTAAACAAATATAAAGTAAACAAATTAAAAATTGTCTTGACGTTTGTTTGCAAGAGCAACGGATGCTCATTTTTGACCGTGTGTGACACACATCGATAGAATAATAAATGACAGGTTATCAAAAACTCCACATTTTCGAAACATACATAAATATACATGGCGAGAGATTGAAAAAAATGTGTGTGTGTGTGTGTGGGGGGGGGGGGATACAACATTAGAAGCATACCATGAAGGAGGTATGATGATTTTTTTTTGTCCAAAGTTGAAAGTCTCAGTTAATAGAGCGTTGGCGTCTGCATTCCTGAAAGTAATATGAACCGTCCACGCCATTTCTTGTCAGATAGACCCATATGATGTTTGAGAGCTTGCTGACCATCATAAAATTTACATTAACTCTGCTTTGTCAATGGGTGCATTGAGCGTCGATGCAGTAAGGGTTTATATAGAAACAATTAGGCCATCGTAAATGCAGAAGCTCTTTAATGTCTTGCTTGCGACAAGCTCCAGTGCGTTATCTCATAGGTGCCAATAATGGATTAAAATTGCGTTCGAACTGGGTTCGAATTTAGTTTTTAACCTCTGTCTTTCTAACATTTTAAACATTAAAACTGGTGACGGTCTCCTGTTTTTTGGGGTTTTTTTTTTTAAATTTCTTGAGCCATGGAACATCTTCAAACAGACAACATCATAAAAAATATATATAAAAAATATATGGTTACAGTATGTGGATATTCTAGCTCTTGCCTAACGAAATTTGAAACATCAACGTTTTGTAGCTGATACAGGCAAGAAATCATTGTAAACATGCTTTTTTATTTACTTATTTATTTATTTATTTATATCTTATTTTGTCGCTGCTTTTTAGACTGACAAAATTGTACCATAAAACAAGCATACATGTTTGATCTCTTTTTCCATTGAATGAGAAATGCAGATAAACATTTTGTTTAACAGCATACCAAACTGAGCTGACACTGGCAAGCTAGCTATGTCAAAACATCGTTATTTCTCAGTCGGCTGTATATTTTGTGTTGCAGGTAATCAGGATGGATAATAAGTCGCCTTTCAACTGTGGCATATAAGTGGTATGTTGTGGAGGCCACATGTGTTTCCTTTTAGCAGATGGTTTTAAATATAAATTGGCGTGGCATATTTTTAGCCTGAAATATAAATAAGTCAAATGAAGTGCCAAAATTTTAAAAAAGATCATTATGATTAAAAAAAAAATCGTAAATGAAGAACAATTTAAGAGTCAAAGAGAATTCTTATAGAGGTAATTTAATGTGCCAAATCTAAACTGTGAGTTTACATTCAATTTCAGGGGGAAAAAAGGATGGTCTTAATCATTTTCAGTCTAATGTCGCAGTTACTGGTCTAGTAACATAAGACACATTTTGACTGCCTGCAAGTTATAAAAAAAAAAATATGTTCTCGAACTGATTATGAAAATAATTATATTTCTGAATGTTATAAATGAATACAAATAAAGTTTGTTTACTGCAACATGAGCTGTTGTCAAATTATTTTTGTGAAGTAGTGGGCGGCAGAGAGAGAGAGACTGTGAGAAATTCTAAAATTCTAATTTTGACATGCACAAGCTTTGCTGCCATGAAAAATAAAATGAAGGGGCAGAAAAACGGACCTAACGATAAGAAAGAAAGAGAGAGAGAGAGGGAGAGGGATGCGCAGAGAGATGCCGAACGAGGCAGAGAGAGATAGGGCGAGACCCACATATAGGTCTAGAGAGAGGGAGAGAACGGGAGATATAGAGAGAAGAAGGTATGGAAGGAGGTGGCAGTCCGATTTATTCAGATGTATACCATGTGAAGGTACGATGGTAAAATAGTCGTTTCTATTTTTTTTTATTTTGCAAAATATAAACAAGTAAAAAACTGCTGTACAGAGCTAACTCCCCATCCTCTACTTCTCGCCCCCCACCCCCCACCACCACCACCACACACACACACACACACACACACACACACAC
>JAWQUT010000319.1:320639-332407 GCA_033807755.1 Ellobium chinense
GTATATATATATATAATGAGGGAGAGAGAGAGAGAGATCAATTTCCACAATAGAAAATAGTGGAAAGAAAGTGTACCATTTAGCACTTTGGTGCCCAGGTTTCCATGAAAATTGTACTGAATTAGAAAAGGGCAATGCGCACCACAGGAATGCACTACAATCTACAGTGGAAAGGTAGTGGATCTCCTTCGCTGATTAATAAATATGTAGTTCGCCGTACCTGATCTTTTTCCGATCAGCTTGTATCTATTAATGACTTGTTCCTCAGCAAAGGTGATTCTCAGTGTGTCGCTGTGTGAGTCAGGGTTGCAAGTAAAATCATTACCATCCTTGAGCCAGTTGGGGGCATCGCTGTAGTGGGTCCAGTCAACTGGAGAGTTAGAGTAATATGAATAAGTAACGGCTACATATTGAGATTATGGACGAAAACCATGTAACTGTACAAAAATGTCTGTTTATCATTTCTTTGCCATCTCTTAATCGCTATAGTCATGGACATTTCGTCTCTGTCATTTGCAAGTTTGTCTTTTCGATTTCAGAAAGGGGTAAAAAAAAAAAAAAAACCTTCATTATTATTAGACACAGCAAGAATATAATGTCAATCTCAAGCTCTTGTGATTTTATTTTTCAAACAGTGACTTTGTGACCTACTTTGTCTGTGACATAACCTGGAAATACTGGGTTGTAGCAAGCACAAAATAATATAGTCCAGCTTGCAAACTGCTCATCTCTGAGATACAAAATCTGTCTATTTCCCAGGACGTAGCATGCTGATGTCACGTCACAATATACTGTTTATCGTAAATAATTATTTACTGTTCAATCTTTTGAAATATGGCATTCTTTTCAACATGAACATTGTTAAATCTGTTCAGGTACTGTGTTGTAGAAATTGAACATGCTGGAGAGAAGATATTTTAGGACGCACAGATCCCCTACCCACCCCCACCAACCCTTTTTATCTCTCTCTCTCTCTCTCCGTCTCTCTGTCTATCTCTCTTTGTCTCTCCCTGTGTCTGTCTCTGTCTGTCTGTCTGTCTGTCTGTCTGTCTGTCTGTCTGTCTGTCTTTCTCTCTCTCTCTCTCTCTCTCTCTCTCTCTCTCTCTCTGNTCTCTCTCTCTCTCTCTCTCTCTCTCTCTCTCTCTCTCTTTCTCTCTCTCACTCTCTCTCGATAGTGTCACAAAATTATGCAACAATTTCGAAGTACGTAAGACAGGATGTGCAGTTCAATATTGTTATTGCATACACAATGCAAAGAAAATGAAACATGAACTTAAATAAATAAATGTGCATATTTATTTCCTGTGGAGAAATTTGGACAATACATCTAAGTCAAGAGCTTTGTTTTTTAATACGGTAAGTCATTAGTTCTTGGTGCATGGCAAATGCTGATAAAGGTTTTTGGGTGAAATTTCACTATATAAAACTATATTTCCTGAGATAGCTACTTTTATGTTTGTTTATTTTTTTTTTATCTTTTGGCTCATATCAGATTCACGAAGACACTCTCCGAGTATTGTATATCGCCATAATATAATATAATATAATATAATATAATATAATATAATATAATAATTATGTAGAGATTACTGTGTATCGGATCTGAACAATGGTATGTCTTGGATACCAGGGATACTCTCAACGTTGTACACGTTTGTAATATTTATCTAAATGGTTTTTAACAAAACCTAGGATGGCTAGATTCCTAAATCGTTTAAATTCAGGTAAGTATTAAGAACTCAAAAACGTGGTAACAGGATTATATCATATTTTAAGAGAATACGAACAGCTAAAGTGACACAACTGTTAATTCCCTTTCTGGCAGGGAGGTGGGGAGGGTTGTTAGTTTTTGTTACATAGATGTGTCTAATCGAATGAGATATTGTGAAAATTGTAGCTGTTAACTGGGATGGGGAGAGTGAGTGAGTGAGAGAGAACGTGTGTGAGATAGGGAGAGAGAAAGTTAGTGAAAGAGAGAGAGAGAGACAGAGATAGTGAGACAGAGAGAAAGAGAAAGAGACAGAGATGTCAATGACTAAATGTAAGAGACAGCTGTATATAAAATATATTATTATGTTGTTGTTTTTTTTTCATTCATTCTTTTGTATTAATGTGACGTTATATTGTACATATTGCATGGTTGGCTTTCGCCTAGATAAAGAAACTTGAAACTTGAAACTTGTAACGTTTGTAACTGAGCATCTGGCATATGATTTAAGTCGCTATAATGCAAACACAGAACTGGATTGTATCCGAAAAATGGTTAAAATTTGTTTGACAAGTTAGAGTGTATCATGACTATGAGTAATATATACTAAATCTTGCAGCCTTGCACTTAATATACTTCCATAATCCCTTCAAAGAACATGCCTTACCGTACTGACAGCCTTCATCGAACCAGCCAGGGGCACATAAATCGTCCTTGCAACTGCCAGTTAAACTGTCACAATATTTGACGTTTCTACAGTGACATTTGAACTGGCACCGAGATCCGAACCAACCGTCGATACACTTTGCGGCAGCTGTAACATCAAAACCAAAAACAATTGATAAGATATGTTTGTCCTTTGAATTTCAAAGACGTTTGTTGATGTAGTTTTGATAGTCTTCGTCCCGAAAAAAATACCTCGTCCATGGCAAGCTAGATAGAAAACAGCTCTCTACAACTCTGATGATATCACTCTAGAAATGACACAGGGCGACATGTCAACTGGTTTTTGACTAAATCATATTTTTAGATATTCAAAGGTTTTATTAGGCCGTAGGCCAACATAATGCATTACAATGCAATAATTATTACATTAGTACAATTCAATGTCTTATTTTGTTGTTGTAAATGGTATTTTCTCTTCAACTTTAGTAATCCATTGCTATTCATACAGAAATGTTCAGTTTAGAAAAAATATATTAAAACGAAAACAAAATCACATACACAGCAATAATTTATTCACAACACTGCAGGTTGTTTCATCAAAACTATGTTGTACACCCAGTATCAGTTCCATACACAACACAAACATGAAGCAAACATAAGTATGACCTTGCTGGTTATATTACAATTTATTTTTTTTTTTGGAGGGTTCAGGTTAATTTCCCACACAGCTGTTATAGAAGCTCGTTGCACCAAAATGTGTGATTATTATTAATAATCGGACTATTTTATGAATACGCTCTTAGCAGAAAATCGATTAATTTTTTTACGAGTTTTTTTTTTTTTAAATGCTGTTCATAAAAAAAAAAAAAGATGAAATCTCTATTTTCTCAACAATGATAATTAGCCCAAGAGATGACCAATATTTTTAGAAGATCGGTCAGTTTAAAAGGCGACACTATTATTCAAAACGTGGGTGCATGTTTTATAACAGTACTTGAAACTAAACAATATAAGCACACTTTTTGCATATAGTAACTACGTGGACCTTTTTCTGTTTTTCACCCTTTGGCTGTTTATATTTTGGCCTGCGAACAAGTCGACTTGTACCTTGGTCTATATTCTGCACACTGTAATGNCTTATTCGCAACACTGCAGGGTTGTTTCATCAAAACTATGTTGTAAACACAGTATCAGTTCCACATACAACACAAAAATGAAGCAAATATAAGTATGACGTTGCTGATTAAATTACAATTTTTTTTTTGAAGGTTCCGTTCAATTACCTACACAACTGTTATAGAAGTTCGTTGTACCGAAATGTGTGATTAATATTAATAATCGGACTATTTTATGAATATGCTCTTGGCAGAAAATCGATTAATTTTTTTTTTCGAGGTTTTATTTTTTTTTAAAATGCTGTTCATTAAAAAAAAAAAAGATGAAATCTCTATTTTCTCAACAATGATAATTAGCCCAAGAGATGACCAATATTTTTAGAAGATCAGTCAGTTTAAAAGGCGACACTATTATTCAAAACGTGTGTGCATGTTTTATAACAATACTTGAAACTAAACAATATAAGCACACTTTTTGCATATAGTAACTACGTGGACCTTTTTCTGTTTTTCATCCTTTGGCTGTTTATATTTTGGCCTGCGAACAAGTCGACTTGTACCTTGGTCTATATTCTGCACACTGTAATGGCTAGCCTGCTCTCTGATGGTAACAATAGTACTAATGACATATCCTGGCAAGAACTAAACGTCAGGATTCCGTTCACATCCTTACCATAGGCTGCAAAAAGTGAACAAATGAGTAGCAGGGCACACACGGTGACCGCTGGACATCTCAAAAACATCTCGGCGTCACATCACGGTGGGGAGTCATCCTGCAAAAGTATCAGATAATAATATCCACATTTCAAACCGTATTATACTATATCCATAATATCGACGGTCTTCGCGTGTAACCCACCAGGCTGACTATAAGTCATTATATAAACGTGACCTGTCCAATGCGAAGACCGACTTTCTCCTATGTTTGTATGTTGATCGCCGAAGCAAACAAACAAATAGACAAGAAGACGGTGCTATGCAGTGTGGGAAATGGGCATAATTCAAACAAGTGGGCCAACAACAAACAAAAATGTGCCCTTGACGGGGTCGACCATGCACGTCATATTGCCCATGTTTGCAGCTTGCTCTGAAATTCTTTTAAAGAAAAAAACAGAGAGGACTATGGCTCCATTATGGATACACACCAGCCTATTTTCTTATCTTCACAATGGTTTCGGTACTGGTTTGGTCTAACGGCTCATTGAGTTTATTAACTGCATGTACATTTAATCCGGAGCTGGCACGAAATTATTCAGTAATGTCAAAGATTATTAGCTCGAACATTTCTCACCATACGTTTTTATATATTAGATAACAAAGTCAGTCAAACAGTTATTTCTTAAATTTATAGCTGATCACCTCAATATACCACTGTGTTTCTTTCCGTGTCATCCATGTTAAAATGTCCAGACGGAAAGAAATTTATTGTTCTTGATCATGAGACATTTCCAACGTCAAAAGTAAAAAGAGGAAGCAGCGACTCAACTTCCGGTGGACAATCACAGCCACGTTAACATAGAAAAATTCGTGTGTCTGTACAAAATGGTAAATGAGATATTTTGATGACAATTCGAGAAAAGCAAAAATTAGAATTAGCACGCATCACGTGGCCAGTGAATTGATTTAAATAATAATAACAGCGCCTTCTTACGTTAGAAAAGTGAGCAATCATAGTATGTGGTCATAGTAATTATTTCAAAAAATGAAGTTATTTTTTTTCCCCTCATTGATGTGCACAACAATTTACGTCATTTGGAGTTGAAATGATTTTCTTAGCAATGCCGATCATGTGATGCGCTCGCATTCCAAAATTTGCATTTTCCGAAATAATGTAGAAATAATAGACCTCATTCATCTTGTTCGCTGGTACTTCCAGGTGTACTAGGTACACAACTTCCGTACAATAATGATAATCAAAGAAGAAATAAAACGAAATAACTTAGCTAATCTGAGACATTCACGCTCAAGATCTGACGTTCGCTAGTTTTCGAAATATTGGTTGGTTTTTAGAAATATCAGACTATCCCATATTTGTTTACCTTAAGGTCAACTGAAAACGTGATTTATCATCTTGCATTGACATGCGGGCGTAAGACTTGAATGTTATAAATGAGGTTGGGAATCAGTGCATCAGTTAGGCATTTCCCACAAACAAAAATATGTTTAGGTCCTCAAAGATCCAGCGAAGAGTTCTAGTGCTTTTTCTTCCATAGAACGCAAGGGAGAAATGTATTCTATTCCCCTGCAAGTTCCACTCCTGTAGATTAGCCTGATGCCGATCTAAAAGTATTCTGATGACGTTCGTTTCATTAGCGTCTACACAAGTGAAGTCGATGACGGAATTGAAAACATGGAATGGATGGCACAAAACAAACTAATGTCAACGTGGTGGTCATTTGGCCTCGATTAAACCAATCGAATTTAGAAAATGAAATGATCAATCGTGTTATCATTAAGGTTGAACTAGGAATTCGCACAACCGGGATGCTCCCGGGAGAGAAGCAGCCCTCAGTAGAAGTCAATACGCATACAAAACTGAGACGTTATTGTCGAATGTCGTAAATGAACAAATCTAGCACTATGTCTAGATCGATATACCATGAATCCTTTTGCAAAATCAGAGTCAGCCTGATTAAAGAGAAAGACAAACAAAACAAAACAAACCGAAAACAAAAAATCGAGAAATTGTGATTCACCACCCATTTAGGGGATAATAGAGTAGTATTTTTTTTTTATTTTTACTATTTGGCAGGCCATGGTGGGTTATATTTCTGAAAAACATAAATTATAATTTATGGACAGACAGGCAGACAGGCGGACGAGCGCACAGGGATAGATAGATAGATAGATAGATAGATAGATAGATAGATAGATAGATAGATAGATAGATAGATAGATAGATAGATAGATAGATAGATAGATAGATAGATAGATAGATAGATAGAGAGAGAGAGAGAGAGAGAGAGAGAGAGAGAGAGAGAGAGATGAAGAGTATCACAGCTGTAAATTTATTATCTCATAATAAATGTTGTGGCTTTGAATTCATTCAAATAATCCAAATTTTTAAGTAAGAACCTTAGAATTAATGTGAATGAGATGAGAGAAAACAATCAAAAATGTTCACACAGTGGTAGGGAGTCAGTACTAGGAGTAGAGATAGCCTAGTTAGAAAGGCAGTGGATGATTATCTTCCGTCTTTTTTTTTCGTCTTTTTCTTCAATTTAATATTTTTCAGTCTTTGTACATACTTTTTCAAGCAACAGAAGCATTAACAAGTGTAGTGTTTGCATTATTTATTTTAAATTTATATTTTCTGGCGTATTATGTGATTTTATTTCTTTCACAGACAGACTCATGCAGAATGGTGCGGAGGAGATTAGCTTATCTCATTGATCTGTTATCCAGTCTAGTCATGATCGTCTAATCAGTCAGCACAGCACTGGAAAACTGTCATGCTCATTCCACACTTGCCTAGGATTTTATTTTTTTTTTCAAATGAATTGAGTTGTTTATATTACTATGATCATCCATTTATCTTCTTTGTCCTATTATTCAAATGTAGAGTTTTGACTTGTTATTATATCCCAATTTTACAAGCTGCATCACATTTGCCCTATGGTTTTGCTTTGAGCAACAAGTTGAGAGCGGTCAAATTCTCAAAACTTCCATAAAAGAATTTTTAAAAAACTTTAGTAAATGTGGAATGAGTGTGATGAGTTAATGATTGGTTGCGGTTTTTTTTTTTTGTTTCTTTCATGTTCGTCTAGCTAGTCTCAGACAGCCAATGAGCGGAGACTAGACGATATGTGGGCGGAGCTTAGACTGTTCACTAGCGTTGTTTTAGATTTAGACAATAACGTTGGGATCAATAAGGTTACCAAACTGCCTCTTTCAGAGCCAAATACCAGATTATCATAACATTTCTACATATATTAGGACAGTTAGGAGTCAGGCTTGGGTTATGATCTTCACTGCCGTCCTTTGACAACAACAAAAAAAAGGAACATTTTGCAAAATAATTTTTTTTTTTGGTCGGAGACGGCAGCTCAGTAGATCTAGATCTTTTCTGGGCATGTTTTAGCTTTTTCATGCGAATCTGACTCCTCTGACAACCATGCTTACAGTATAAAGGTATTTCATCGAATTGACTGCCTGTTTCATGTTTCATTCTCAAAATGACGGCATTTCATATCTGATGAAGCCGGAGAAACGCAGCTATGAGTTCTGCGCGCTAGAGGTGAACGGAAGTTGTGCATCTCAGAGATGGGAGTGACAACACAGACAAGAAATGACAAAGGTTACCATGTAACAGAACACAACGCTGTTCCATGGCACTATGGAGGGTAGCCAAGCACTTGAAGTTGGCAGGTTTCCAAGGTGGGAAGGTTCAAGCTCTGTGGATTCCAGTACTGTCGCTAAAAAGTCAATTGAAGCAAGTTCTCTTGTGCATTCCAGATCAGTCAGTCGGATACAGGTGGGAGAGGAGAGTAAGCGTGGTAGGTAACTATACGGCATTGAAGAAATTGATGAAATGTTTTAGCAAACATCAAAAAAAAAAATAATAATTAGACTATTCTGATGCCACATAGTGTGTTGGCATGTTAACCCTCGTGATGCTGTGATAGAATTCATTTCACCGTCTGTTCGATACGCTTGAAAGTGGAAATAGAATATATGGGCATCTCCTTGCCGAACGCNTTTTAAATTTATATTTTCTGGCGTACATGTGATTTGTGATTCTTCCTTTCACCGACAGACTCTTGCAGAATGGTGCGGAGGAGGTTGGCTAATCTCATTGATCTGTTGTCCAGTCTAGTCATGATCGCCTAATCACGTCAGCACAGCACTGGAAAACCCTCATGCTCATTCCACACTTGCATAGGATTTTTTTTTTTGAATGAATTGAGTTGTGGGTGGAGCTTAGACTGTGCATCAGCGTTCTTTTAGATTTAGACAATAACGTTGGGATCAATAAGGTTACCAAACTGCCTCTTTCACAGCCAAATACCAGACTATCATAACATTTCTACATGTATTAGGACAGTTAGGAGTCAGGCTTGGGTTATGATCTTCACTGCCGTCTTTTGACAACAAAAAAAAAGGAACATTTTGCAAAAGAATTTCTATTTTTGTCATAGACGGCAGCTCAGTAGAACTTTTCTAGGCATATTTCAGCTTTTTCATGCGAATCTGACTCCTCTGACAACCATGCTTACAGTATAAAGGCATTTTCTCGAATTAACTTCCTATTTCATGTTTCATTCTCAAAATGACGGCATGAGATGAAGGCCGGAGAAACACAGCTATGAATTTTGCGCGCTAGAGGTGAACGGAAGTTGTGCATCTCAGAGATGGGAGTGACAACACAGACAAGAAATGACAAAGGTTACCATGTAACAGAACACAACGCTGTTCCATGGCACTATGGAGGATAGCCAAGCACTTGAAGTTGGCAGGTTTCCAAGGTGGGAAGGTTCAAGCTCTGTGGATTCCAGTACTGTCGCTAAAAAGTCAATTGAAGCAAGTTCTCTTGTGCATTCCAGATCAGTCAGTCGGATACAGGTGGGAGAGGAGAGTAAGCGTGGTAGGTAACTATACGGCATTGAAGAAATTGATGAAATGTTTTAGCAAACATCAAAAAAAAAAATAATAATTAGACTATTCTGATGCCACATAGTGTGTTGGCATGTTAACCCTCGTGATGCTGTGATAGAATTCATTTCACCGTCTGTTCGATACGCTTGAAAGTGGCAATAGAATATATGGGCATCTCCTTGCCGAACGCTGGGTGTGGCGGTCGATGTTTTGCAGCCCAGCGTCAGCTGATCAGCCAGTATACAACAAGTGCAACTGTCATTATCTGTAACAGTGGTCATGAAGCCAGCGGGAGACTGGACCAAAGACGCCTGGCTCTTCGAGAGCAAAACCATAGATTACTGACAACCATTTGCTAGCATTCAGACAAGGAGTAATCATAAAATACCATCAACAGAAAGTTTTAACAGGTAAATTTCTTTGGTCAACAACTTCTGATTTACACTATAGTTAGTTATTTGGAGATTAGTTTGGAAAAAACAAACATAAGAATACACACAGATCATGGGACCATTGTTTCAAGCTAAACAATAATGGCATGCTTAAGGTTACAGAAGCACAATTCGATTTTCCTCCTTCAGCCAATAAACTGTTTTCTCTACTGTCACTTACTAAAAATTCCACCGTCTCTAAGTCTTCTTTAATAGTTTGGAGAATTCAATGCGCTTATTAAAAATTCTGTTTAAATTATAGGTCTTTCATTTCGTTTTCAAACTACGAACTGATACATCGAAAGGTGTAAACAAGCTAACTGGTTTCATTAACAATCAGTGCTCCGCTCAGAGGGTCACACCAAAACCGAAGTAAATTATCCAAACTTCAGGTTTAGCTTACAATTCTAATTCGCATGCAGGTTCACAAATCTAGGGCCCATTCTGCATATTAATCTGTCTTTTGGACTATTCTTTACCGTTTTACTAAGGCAAATAATCAAACCCCGATTTTTTATTCAGTTTGGAGTGTATAACCTAAATGACTTGAATTGTTGCGTATATCGATAGACTGGAAAGTACATTTTTATTTCAAGGGGAATTAGGATTATGTATTCGCCTCGACTGACGCTCCTGGTTTTGGTTAGAGTTAGGTGCAAGGTTAAGGTTAGGGGTAGGGTTAGGGTTTTATTGAAAGACATGAATTAGAGTTAAAGATGTGAGTCTCATTCGAAATTCGCACCACCCTTTGGCTCAGTGGCTGTGTGTTATTAAGATCTGGTGGACCTCAGTCCCTTCCCCTCCTCTCCCCATCCCACCTCCCTCCCTCTCTCTCTCTCTCTTTCTCTCTCTCTCTCTCTCTCTCTCTCTCTCTCTCTCTCTCNCTCTCTCTCTCTCTCTCTCTCTCTCTCTCTCTCTCTCTCTCTCTGCCCTTATTCAATCAGTCTTCGGATTTCATTTGTTTCATAAAAAGTCAGCGGCTTTATAATAATAATAATAATAATAATGCGGTTTATAAGTCTCGTATCCAGGCTAATGCCCCCTCACGCGACTTCACACTATCATTACCCCAGCAGGCCTGATCACTCTAGAACTTTCTCGACTCCCTGGGGAGCATACAGTGCCGCTGCCATTTATAGGCGCTGATCACTTGCATTCTGACAATATCTTCCACTGCCTATAGCCAGGTACCCATTTTACAGACGGGTGGACTGAGGAAAATGAGAATAAAATGCTTTCCCAAGGCACTTACAACATGACCGTGGTCGGGAATCGAACTCACGACCTTCAGATCTTGAGTCCAACGCCGTAACCATTAGGCCACGCTGCTTCACGTGGCTTTAGTCTTTCAAAAGCATTTAGGCTGTTCATATCCTTGCAGGTCAGTGCGAATCTGCGTTTAACACTTTTTTTTTTATACTACTGCACCGACCTGCACCTGATATAAAGACACAGATGGTCTAAAGGCCATCATATCCTTACAAGGTTAGGCAAACAGAGGACATTGTAGTTAACAAAATTTTTAAAAATTACAGGCGATACTTCAAGTCACAGTATTGATTGTTGAGAGTGAACGTATACCCACAATCCGTGAATGGTAGTGTTCACCAAGCTACCTACAAAGTGTGTGGCAAAATCCGATTGCCCTCATCGGTATCCAGTGCAGGCTCAGTATAAGTATAATCTATAGGTCATAGCAATCTAAAACACTCATTTATTCAACAAGTGGATTTATGGTCTTTTATCCAAGCTAAAGAAATATACCATATACTCTAATAAATTGCAGCATCCTTTCAGCATCTAGAAGGCGAAAGAAGATCTCTGCCGTATATTGTCTGCCTTGCCATCATATCACTGGGGACCACATTCCATATTATTGGCTTGACAACAACATATTGGACCATTGCAAAGAATATTACTGGAGTTCTTGAACTGGGCCTTTTCCAGATGTGCTGGGGCAATTACTGTGGTAACTACGTAAAACTCTCCCATACGCTGGAAGGTAATAATAGCTATGATGTGCTTGCCAGCAACATAAGATAAGATAAGATAAGATAAGATAAGATAAGATAAGATGAGCTTTATTAATCCTTCCGGAAATTTGTCTTGAACAAGTGCACAAAGACAATATTATTATATTAACAAACAATACATCAATAGTGAACTCTGGTAGACTAAAACTAACATACAATGTCATACTGACTCATAATACGCAAACATAACACACACACACACACACACACATACACACCG